>JAYMTP010004225.1:0-15335 GCA_036897365.1 Geranium brycei | reverse complement strand
TAAAGTTAGTGTTTTAAAAATATCCGACTTGTGCGATAGTCCTCGATCAATCGCCGACTAGTTATCGATTAATCGTTTGTCAATTTTCAATTAATCATTAAAATAAATTTATTTTTTGATTAATTTTCAACTAATTCTCAATTAGTATTTAGAAGACCATCTTCGCCCAATCAGAACTTAACTTCATTCGTAACATTGTATAAAAGTAAAAACCCAAATAGTCGATGAAAACTATAATAAATACGGCTACGATCGATCGCTATAAGGTAGTCGATTAGGTAGAGAGAGGAGGTTGGTAGGTACATACATTAACATGCGTACTTGTAACTATCAACTACCACCAAATGTTACACACGTGACACGTCACCTTCCTTCTAGAACAAAACGTGCCAACCCCTACCTCATTACTTCACTTGTCCTCTAAACCCAATAATTTCACCCATTTATGAGTACAAAATATGGATAATGTTTTTATTATAGAAATTTAATTTAGTCAAATCCTCTTCAAGAAAACACTTTAACGAATTTAGGTAGGGTTGGACATGGTTCTAAAATTGAAAAAAAGGACTGAACCGCATTTATAAGTTTCCATGTTTTGAGAACCTGGCCCAGAATCATTATATATAGGACCGGTTCGGCTCTGAACTCAGTTCTACCTGTTAGCGCTATTAATTTTTAATTTAACTATTCAGACAAAAACTTTGAATTTAAAATTATTAAATGTTCTTATAAAAATCGAATGATAAAACTTAATTATTACAGCTCAATAAAATAATAAATTATGCAAATATAGTACTAATAAAAGATAAATTTTTATCTGTAACTGTTTCTCGTTATTCACAGTTACCTGAGGGCTGTAAATTGTAAAAACCGGAACCGAACCGGAATTAAAGAATTCTCTTAATTTAAGAATTATTAAAATCAAACCGTTAATCGCGATTCTCAGTTCTTCAATTCGGCTTCTGGTTCCGGATCTAAAATGTCTACCCTTAATTGCAGGCTTGCACTCTAGAGAATGTTACAAGTAAATAGGGAACTATGTAATGTTTTTTAAAAAATATAATAAATTTTTATTATTAAATTTAACAATTAATATATAAAGACTGCTCTTATTATTTTATTTACAAACTTGAATTTCTCTGATACAAATAGACGATTTCCAGTAAAAGAAAATAGTTTGTCACTAATTTTCGCAAGACATCTCAAGCTCTATATGTTCACAAGGCATATATAATAATTCTTTGAATAAAAAATGGAATTAATGAAAATATAAATCACCAAAGCAGACATTAATTATAAATTATTCTGATATGGCGTAATTGAGCTGTTATGTTAGAATCGAGTCTTTCACACTTCACTTACAATCCAAGTTAATCTTTTTAATTGTAGTTTAGTTCTTACATTTGATTTTCAAAACATATATTAGTGAGTTTACGTCAAATGATTGGTATTTTAATTCAATATATGAATATGATCAAAATGAATTTTAATATTATATTGTTTCTCCCCTTTTAATTAAGGATCGTTCTATATTAACACTCCACACTACAATTGAATAGCATTTAAGATAAATTAATTAACCCTTGTTCGTTGACATATTGATATTATCACCTCGGTATGAACTGTGTGGACGGACTAGTTACATAAGAAATACAAAGTCTGATAATCGTATCTAACTATAGCGCTTTACATAAAATCTGATAAACAAAAAAATGTTGATGGTCATAACGGTTAATTTAGAACCAAACGACTACATAGAGTTGTAGAGGCAATTTTGAAGCTTACGAAGAGAAATCGAAGGCTTAAAGGGAATTCTTAGGGTACATGACCAATGAATCAACTTAGAGACTCATGATCCAAGTGAGGAAGCTCGAGATCCTGATCTACCCTTCTAGAGTTTAGGATTTCATTTTTTCAATATGTTTATGTGTTAACTTGTGAACTATATTGCATATTGAAATGAGAATTATGATAATGAGTTAAAATCCATAATCACGAGTGTTAAGTTAGAAAATAATGTTGATTTTGATTTAATTGAAGAATTTTCAAGTATTATGTCTTGTTGTTGAAATTGTGCTTTTTAATTCAATTATTTGAGATTGACCATCTTGGATAGTCGGTAGAGTTGTGGAGTCGTCTCGAAAGAGACGGTGCATAACTGACACAACACAAGTTCGGGAGTTCACCATTTCGAACTCCTATATTTTTATCTGCGTGTGTAATGCGGACTCTATATACAAGTGATCTTGAGAGGGTTGATTGATATCTCGAGTGTAGGCTGACTTTAATGTCGAAAGGTGAAGTTGATACATTTGAAATAGGATAGCATCTAATAGCATGTTTCTTTGATTTAATCGAACCAACGTGACCTAACACTCACGGTTGTTTATCTATCTGATAAAATCTCATTTTCATTTCACACATGTATATTTATGATTACCTCATTTAATTTTCACCACTGCCACTATTAAACTAAATTAACTTTATTTGATCTTTTGGGATTAATTCGGACTTTCGATTATTACTTGAACGATCGTGTACACTTGTGCGTCGGGTTTCAGTGGGAACACAATCCATAGACCAACAATGATGACACTCTCTTATTGTCCATTTCACTCAACCAGACCGAAACTTCATTCCACCGTCGAGTTCAAATTCAAGATAGATAAGCTCAACTCTCTACTCCGCCAGAGCTTTAGGTACAACTCCAATCTCTACGAGCGCCTCGCCTATTGCATCATTAACGATACAAAGTAAGCCCTTAGAAAGCTCTCTCGCTTGCCTCCAAGTTCCACGTGAATGACTTCGTTAAGCGAGTCTTCACCGTCATTCCCACAATCGCCTTCTACAAAATGGCGTCATTACTCAAGAACTTTTTTCTCTTGGCTCTGATGAGTACCTCAGTCACTCTTCCATCGTCACCAACAAGCCCATTACTCGTCTCATATGGGACTAGATCGTGATTCTTCATACACATGACGAAAATTGAACACCAGGAACTATTAGATCGCTCCAGTATCAATCTAACGCTGATGTTCAATGGTCTCGTTGGAGAAGAACTTCAAATTTGTGCAAGGAAGACTGACGTTGCTCCATCAAATTTTAATCTTATTTTATTGTTGAAATTACGAACACTTTCAACTTTTGAAAAAAAAGTTAGAATAATAGGTCATTTATGTGATACTAAGAATGTATTTTCCCTTAGCTTTAATTGACGGTGAAAAACAAAATATACCGATGGTGATTAATGATTGTTAACTTTTATACTTACAATACTTTATGCAAAAAATATATAGTTCATCGTGATTTTGTGTATATTCTCAAAATTCAATTTGATAAATTGGGGCTTAAATATATTATTTAAGTTGGTATTTTGAATCACATTTTTGACGTGTGACACTGACTCCCCGCTCCGCTCATGTACATGATGTGTAAATTTTAAATACTCTTTTCATAAACTTTTGAACTCTGACTCAAATACAATATTATAAAAAGATACATAATGACTGACACATTAGACTCCGATATTAAATTAAAGCTTGATGATAACATACGAGATACTTAGATCCAACATCATGTTAAATAACAAGTTTTAGTTTCACTTATCATCTTGGGCCATTAGATGTGTGAGATTTAACATACTATAAAAAAATATGGTACACGTGAATAGAAAAGAAAAAAGGACAGAGATAGAGAAGAGAAGAGAAAGAAAATGACCAACTTCTAACTGAAAACTACCCACCACCCTTTTTTTCCCTCTATTTATTTATTTATTTTTATTTTATTATTGACGAGTAGGCGATTTAATTCATGCCTCACGAAGGCGTTATCATAGGCAAAAGGAAATAAATGGACAGAAGCGATACTCGAAACAAATTGTCTTCGGGTGGTATCCAACAAAAAAAACATACCAGAAATATGTTCGGGGGTATCATCCTTTCTGCCCCAGTGGTTGATCTCACACTAACTTTCGCTCGTAGGACCTGTAATAAAGTGACTCACGAATTGGCCAAGTACGCTTTAACTAACCGTAGCTGGGATTATGGTGAGGGGTCTGTCCCACCAACTGTAGCTTCAGCTGTCCGGTTTGATGTCGGGTTAGTTATCACTTCTTAAATAAAATTCGTTTTCCTTCAAAAAAAAAATCCATGCCTCACAAAACAAGAAACCAATTTAATTTAATTTAATTTTATAAAAAAAACAGAAACACAAATTGCAAAAACACTGTCCACCAAACAAACCTACACAAACACACAACAAACACATATTTTTTCACACAAACCCATTTTCTTCTTCTCCTTCTTTTTTGGGAAATTCTCCACCCCACAGCTTCGAATTGTTTGATTTTGATTTTGATTTCGATTTCTAGGGTTTCCTGTCGGAAATCCCAATTTAATTTCGCTTCTCTCCCTCAGGTTCGTCCGCAATCTCTGCTTTGCTTGTGTTTATGGTCAAACTACTCTGTTTTTTTCTTCTTTTGCTCTGTTTGGTTGCCTAGAAAACGGAGGAAAAGAGAATGATTGGAGAAAAATCGAATACTCTTAACTGTAGCGAACAATACCCAATTTATTTGTGATGAAATGAAAACGATTTAGTTTACATGTTTTTCTCATGCGTTTTCTTTTCTATTCTTCTCCTTTCCTTTGTTTTCTCGCCAGCCAAATAAAGGATCTTTTGGGTTGTTGTGGTAATTGGTAAAGTTCATGTCTTGGTGGTTGAATTCGGGTTCTGATTTTAAATTGCATTTGGGTTTTGATTTCCCATATTTGAGGATCTGTGCTGTAGAGTTCAGCTATGTGGAAAAAAAATGGATTTTTGGTTCACTTGGTTATGTTTATTTGAAATGTAAATTTTAGCTTAGTTAGGGCTGTTTTGCTCATTTGCTGTTATATTCTTGTTTATGCTTTTGTGTGGTGATATATACTGGATTTGTCTGAATGATTTGAATTGGTGAAAGCTGAGTGATACTGAGACAACATTCTAGTGCATTTCACAGGAAACAAGTGAGAAATGAGTGTGTTTTGAATTCCATATTGCTAAAAGGTGTTACTCTGACAACTCACGGCCTTAGCCGATTTTGATCTCTTTTTGATGTTGTTTGTTTGATTAATAGGATATGTTTCATAGAGGTAGAGCAAACTACAGTCAGTGATTATGGTTCCAAGATTTTCATATTTATGTTTTAGTTGAAATAATGCTTTCAATGTGTAGTAATTGTAAACTTCAACTATCAGCTAAGGACGTTTACATGTTTAATGTTTGATGGAGCTTCTTGGACGAGTTGATCTACTTGTCATGATATTTCGTTGAGATGAACCAGTTGTTCGTGTTCTTACGTGTTTCATATATTCATTCATTACAGTTCCTCTTTTTCATATCTTCTTCCAACATGTCGAGCTTGGAGGAGCCACTTGGTTTTGATAAGTTACCGAGCATGAGCACTATCGATCGAATTCAGAGGTTCTCATCTGGCGCTTGCCGACCCAGGGGAGATGATAGGGGAATGGGGAACTGCTGGATTGAAGGCAGGTGTTGCAGCTCTTCCAATAGTTGCAAGTAAGTGATTTAATGAATTTGGATGGCTATTATCTGAATATCTCCACCTCATACTACGTTTTCCATATCTTTGGTATAAGTTGGTTATTTATACTTAACCGATGATCCTAAAATGTCTCTTTTTACAGTGAAGCTAACGACGAGTATGGCGCAAGAGAGGGATTCCCTTGGAAAAGGCATTCAAGAGATATGTCCAATGGCGAGGCCTTCAACCGAAGGACTTCAGGCTTAGGCAGGAATCACGTGGTATATGGAAATGTTTGTGATTCACAATACTTCTCAGATCATCAATATAATTCCAAGAGCAATGATAAAGACATTAGGGGTATGGCAAATAAGGTGATCCCATGACTCAAATTTTTAATGGATTATTGGTCACTTTGATCCCTAAAAGTTTTTTAGGGGTCGATTTTGTCTTCGAAGTTTCAAAAGTGGATCAAAATAGCTTAGGCTGTTAGTCAAACAGTTAGGTTTGCTAGAAAATCAATTTTAGAAGTGCACGTGTCGGTCAATGGTTGGGTATGCAATTTATCACGTCAGCACATTTAACGGTTGACTAGCAGCAAGGATAATTTTGGACCATTTCAAAACTTTGAAGATTAAACTAGCCCAAAAGAACTTTGTGGACTAAATGGCGGTTTTCAAACTCTAGGTACCTAATTGGTCAATAACCCTTGGTTTAGTACTTATGAACTCTTACGATTTTTATTGACTAATCGACTTTTTCTTTGGTAATTTGATACAATTATCCGATGGATCCGCCATCTAGCTTTCAACATTTTGAATTTCATGCTTTCATGTAGCACATTTGCATAATTATGTTCTTTTGAAGTTCGAATTGCTTCATCTGATATTCTGTACTGGTAACAGTTTATGAAAGGTATGCCAAAGTTTGTAAAGATAGTAGAAGTTGGTCCGAGAGATGGATTGCAAAATGAGAAGAACATTGTGCCTACAGCCGTGAAGGTTGAATTGATCCAGAGACTAGTCTCTTCAGGGTTGTCTGTTGTTGAGGCTACAAGTTTTGTGTCGCCTAAATGGGTTCCTCAGGTAAGTTCAAATTTATAGTTTTTGACATGCCATAGTTTTTTTTTGCGTGGTGCAAGGTTTAAAATCATGATGTTGACAATGATAAACTCCCATCTGAATCATAAAGAATAATAGTTTCTTGACTCTTGAATTATGTTTTGTGACAATGCTATGTTACTTGTAGCTATCGGATGCGAAGGATGTAATGCAAGCGGTTCATAGCATGGAGGGTGCTAAGTTGCCTGTTTTGACTCCTAACTTAAAAGTGAGTATCTTTTTCTCCACGAGTTCAGGGATTTCAAAACTTTGTATGCTGTGAACTTTCTAATCGGTTACATCATCTTGTTCTAGGGCTTTAAAGCTGCGGTTGCAGCTGGTGCTAAGGAAGTAGCAATCTTTGCATCAGCTTCTGAATCTTTTTCCAAGTCGAACATTAATTGTAGCATTGAAGAGAGTCTTGCCCGTTACCGTGCTGTTGCTCTTGCTGCTAAAGAGCTCTCTATACCAGTTCGTGGGTATGTCTTTTCGTGTCCGATTCTTCCCAAATCAGTTCCTCATAAATGTTGTTGGATACGTTATACATTCTCATTTACTGAATTGTGAGTAAAGTTACATTCTTGTGTCTGAAGCAATGTGTATGATTTATGAGCTTCATTGATGATCCCCAAATGAATCTTTATCCCATTGGAACTTCGAAACTCGTCTTCTGCACTTGGTTGTCATCGATAAATTGTCTACATGCTGACAGAAATAAAATACCCTTTGTTCATTGACAAATTTTTGGCTATTCACTTTGATAGGTATGTGTCGTGTGTTGTTGGGTGTCCGGTGGAGGGATCAATTCCTCCTTCAAAAGTTGCATATGTGGCAAAAGAACTCCATGACATGGGTTGCTTTGAAATATCTCTTGGCGACACAATTGGCGTTGGTACACCAGGTAAGCTCCTAAACTCAGACACACTGTCTTTGTTATCGTGTTACTTTCTCCATCCCGAAACAAGTGTCCAGTTTGATTATCCACAAGACATAAAGATTGACTGTTCTTTTTTCACCTTCTCTTTTTGACAGGTAGCGTTGTGCCCATGCTTGAAGCTGTTATGGCCGTTGTTCCCTTAGAGAAACTTGCTGTCCATTTCCATGACACTTACGGGCAGTCTCTGCCTAACATCCTAATCTCCCTCCAAGTAAGTATTCGTCACAACCGAGTTGGTTACTCTTTCTTGTACGTCGGATTAGAACCGGTGACATGATACACTTATTAGGCAAAACGTCAATGCTGATTAGTTTCATTACAGTTCAGATCAAAGTATATTTTTCTGTCTCATTCTCATCTTGATTTCCTTCATATCTTATCAAATTTGAACTCTGGCTTCAACAGATGGGATTTAGTACATTGGAGAGTATGTTACTCTTTTCTTGTAGGTTAGATTAGAATCAGTGAAATGATATACGTATCAGGAAAAATAACAAAGCCGAGTAATTTTAGTACGATCAAGATCAGAAAATATATACATTTTGCAATTTTGTCATTTTTATAAAAATACACACATTTTGCAAAAAAAATGCAAACAGCACATTTTTGCCATTAACAAACAACAAAGCACCCTTTTGCAGAAGTGTCATATAATAGGGCATCTATTTACAATTTCTCTATATCTTTCTGTCTCGTCTCATCATATTTGAACTTTGGCTTCAACATATGGGAATTAGTACTATGGAGAGTGCTACTGTTTCTTATACGTCGAATTAGAACAACCGACCTGATATACTTATTATGCAAAATGACAAAGCTGATTAAATTTAATTTTCATTACGATTAAGATCACAGCATCTTTTTGCATGTCTCGTCTTGATTCCCTTCACATCTCATCATATCTGAACTTTGGGTTCCACAGATGGGAATTAGTATTGTGGATTCCTCTGTGGCGGGATTGGGAGGGTGTCCATACGCCAAGGGAGCTTCAGGAAACGTTGCGACTGAGGATGTCGTGTACATGCTTAACGGGCTCGGGGTGAAAACCAACGTTGATCTGGGGAAGCTCATGTCTGCGGGAGAGTTCATCAGCAAGCATCTGGGGCGTCCGACTGGCTCAAAGACAGCCAATGCCCTGTCCCGAGTCGCAGCGGATGCTTCCAAGATATGAGGAGCTTGCTTGCAGGTATAGGCTTAATTAATTGATGTACATGGCATATTTGTTGTGTATGCTGATTGATCATGACACTTATATATATATATATATATATACGAATCAAAGAAACCCAGAACTTCCATCATGGTTGGTTTTGTTCTTGTAGCAAAGAAAGAGAACTCAATTGTTTTCAATACCAATGTGATGTTTATGCAATAAATAGCAATTGAACACTTTCTTTCTTCTTGTGATGCATCATCTGTAGAATATGCTTCCTGTATCTGGATTTCACTGCTTTATTTTTATCATCATTTGATGAAATCGTGGAGCATCCCACCTTTGGCTTGTTTTTGGGTATTTGAGTTTGATCGAGTTTTAACGTGATATTAGAATTTAGTCTGTCTTTCTTAAAGAACATGGGTTTCACCGCTCAAGAAGGAGCTACGGACGAGCATATGATCCGCCTCCTCCAGCTTTAAGAGGAGGAAAATGCTCGGGATCTCGCAACGACTGTCAAAACCCGCTAGGATTTTTTCCGTTTTTCTTTTATCATTTGTTCCGTGTAATTCCTCTTTCATTTTCTCGGGTTTTTTGGTTCTTCTTTCAGGATTCGACTTCCCTATCTTTTTTTAATAATAGTGTAATCCGCTGATAGAAAAATGTAGGGATGGGGCCGGGCTCAAGACTGGTTTTGTGATTCGCACTTAACCTATTGGATCAGGGTATAAGGCCCTCCATCAACTTCGGGGTATTTTGTTTCTCTGTAGAATTGGTAACAAGATGCTTTTAGTGATACACATCCCATATCCCGTCATACAGAGAATATTGTGTCCTCGTTAGATTTAGAAATTTCTTTCTATCCCTACGTCTACAGGTTGTCGGCTGTCAGGCTCCCATGTTGAAATGATAGTAGTTTTTTCACCCCTTGATGAAATCTTGAAACTTCTATATGTTACTTTTGATTTTAGGTGTGATTACCCTTCATCATGATGCTAAATTTTAATTTATTTTTGTTGGACACCATCTATTTATCCTAAATAAATGAGTTGACTCACATACAAACATCTATCTCAATTTAATTTGTATGTAAGCAAAATTTTAAAATCTGGTATCACTAATTAATAAACATTTTGGGTTTTTATTCATTAACTTGAGTTGGAACCGACATATATAGATTGTTTCTTTTTATTGGGAGTTATGGAGTATTGAAGATGAATCAATGATCAATCATAATTAGGGTGAAGTTGGGAATTGATTTGGTGGGGAAGCAGGAAAATTGTGTCTCTTGAGATTATGGAAGTAGTTGATGTGGAAATGATGGTAGAGAGCACCATGGGTTTGACTTTGACCTATAATAGTAAATTGGAGAACACAAAAGAGAGGCTCATTGCTTGCCCACCAATGTACATGTTTTCTTTGCCTTTTATCATGCTTTCTCTCCCTCTATACAATAACATTATTCTCTTTCATGCCTTCTACTTCTTCTTGGTCAAACCTAATTACTTCTCTCTCAAAATATGCTCTTACACAGGTTTAGATATCATATACCAATGCTTTTAAAAAATTTGATTAATTATCCATTAATTTTGTAACTCGATTAGTTCCTGATTGATTCTTAAAATGTTTGATATACATGATTGACGTCTAACATTTGTTTTATAATATTTCTATATGTATAAAAAATATTTTTATTTAGTCCGTCTCTGCCAATATTATATCAACCACAAAAGATAATATAGATGGAAAACATTTTAGTCTATTTTCTTCTGTTCATCAATGATTTCAAGAGTAGGCTCTTTATAAGAAAATAGGGATAATTGAATTTAGGTAAACCTTTTGTATACAGGACACCTAATATTTTATGGATAATTACATTTAATTATATCTGATTATACACAATTCTCATTTAGCTATACCAACTTTAAAAGTTTTTTTCCATATATCCAATTATATTCAATTCATTTTTTTGTTATACATAAAGTAATTTTTGTAAAATCTAACATAATTGATTAGTAAAAAGTCCAAAATACCCTCAATATATAATTTTTAATGGTAAAACTATTTGATAAATATGAACTTATCATTTCACTCTCAGTTGAATAACAAAATTAACGCATGCTTCAAGAGTACATTTGTATTTTCATATAAAAAATTTAAAAATATGAAAAGTTGAATATGCAATGACCCTTTTACTTTCATCTTCTCTCAACCCCCAACATCAGCCTAACGAAGTTCTCCTTCGACGTTTGGGACCTCGGCGCTCAGGAAGTCGCTAGCAAGATAACGATTTTCGCCTTCGTCAAGGTCCGGGAGAAGGCGGAGAAGGTTAACTAGGTCTGGCAGGTCGACCCGTCCGTCCTAGCAAACACGATTTCACGGTAGAGAACATGGTGGCGAAATCGACGATGTCTCTGTCGACGGCGTGGTTGGAGAGTTCCAATTCAACCGAAAGCTTCACGAATTCGACTGGAGATATGAACTATGCCTGTCTATTTTCCGTAATTGGTATCTAAGTTTCAACATGCATTAGTGTTTGACAAAATAAATTCTTTTTAATTTACATAAATTAGCTAATAAAACAAAAAAAAACATTGTTGTATAAATTATTAATCCCAACGTTTTCGAATTTTAGCGAAGAGGTTGAACTAGAGGGAGGGAGGTTGAACAAGAGGGTAAAAGAGTCACTTCACAAGCTATTTTTAATTTTTTTTATTTGAAAAGACAAATGTGTTTTTTGTTATTAATTAAGGGTCAAATAATTGTACCAATTGAAAATTATTTAGTGATTGTATTTTTACTTTTTTACATATCAATTATGTTATATTTAACAAAAAGTTATGTAAGTGCAAATTAAATAGTCATGATATGTGTAAAATAAATTTTAAATTGGGTATAGATAAATGAGAATTTGACATAGTTATTTGTAATAATTATTTTTTTTTATATATTGTCAGTTCACCTAAAATTTATATTTTTGTATCGATCATAAACAAGTTGGTTTCGTCCATGACCAACTTATACGACAGATGATTAGAAGGGAGAAGGAGAATTTTTGAGAGACCATTATGTTGATGCAGTGATGTTCAAAATTGTGTTTGGCTATGTGTAATTAGGTACATTGATCCTAAGAAATAATACAGGAAACTCTATTTATATCGTTGAATACAAATTTATTTATAAAATGAGTAATCCATAGATCTTAAATTTGTAAATCAACAATTTGATTTCAAAAAAAAAGTACCAGCTATATCTGCCACCAAATCTAACCAGCTTGAGTATCACGTGATATTTTTACAGTGCGAGTGGATATTTTTTTCGATGATTTTCAGAAACTAGTTAAAGTTGTGGTAGAATTTAGATTTGAAGAAGAAAATTGAAAATTTGAGGTAGTGTAAAACATAAACCAATGACTTTTGAGGAGACACACATGATGTGAGCATGCTTCTGGGCTATGACAAACATTAAACTCACTTTTGTCCTCTTCTCTATCTGTCCTCCTCAATTTCTTTTTCATTCTGCCACCACCAACTTCTGCTATCTTGTACAATTAATATTTCTCTAGCTTCAAAAAAAATTATTTTTTTATATTTTTTTCTACGTAATCGATGGCTCAATGACTCATAATCAGACGCTATACATAGAGACGTAATTCGGTAAGAACCTTACCACGTTGTGAGAATCGTGTGCAGAGCTGGCAGACGCAGACACCTGACGCTGAGCTGGCAAGCGCGAAAAAAATAAAATAATTTTTTTTCAATCCTTCGCTACACCACTTCCCCGATAAGGTAACACTTTCCCCTCTAGGTTATAGTATAGAACCCGACCCCCTTTGTCACATGACGCCCCTATATTGGTTCTTATAGTTCTCACGGCTCTTGTGAAACTCACTGGAGTGCATCCCTATACATAAAGAGAAATATGGTGAGAACCTCCTCATCTTGTGAGAATCATGAGAACTAGTATAGAGATGACACGTGGCGCGCACGCGCTGAGCTGGTAGTTGAGGGCATATGCGCGGTCCCCAAAAAGATTTCTCTCTCTGCTGCCGACGTATATTTGCGACTTTCCGGTCACTTTAGATTATCACCACCGGTTCCATCAGCTTTAGACGCCACCGATCTGCCAGAATCCATAAGCTCGTCGTCGGAATCTCTCCTACGCGCCGCCGCCGGGCTCCGCCACACTCCGCCCGGCCCCCCTCGTTACACCACTCCCCCGACATGATTCACTTTTCCCCTTAATTTATAGTATGGAACCCAACCTCACTGCCACATAGCTCCACCATATTCGTTATCATGTTTCTCACGCCTCCAGTAGTTCTCACTAGAGTATATATGTTTGTGTGATTTTAATATTTTATTCAAAAAATATAGTTTAATCAGGAAGTGTATTGAATGAGGCTAACACCCATGGTTACGAGTTTTTAGCCCACAACCATGATGCTTAAGAAATAAGTCATCAAATAATAACAAAACTCAAGAAATTAAAAGTAGATGAATAAACTCAAGAACCTAAAATGGGTTTGGAAGCTCATAAACTCTTCAATCTTGTTCTTCCTTGAATTTTCATGCCTTCTTGATGTTCTCCCTTGGAATGGTGGTGAGACTCTCCCTTTCCCCTACCTTTTGAATCTCCAAAAATGGTCTACAACGGAGGATTTTAGAGATGGAGAGGATCTGGAGAGAATGGAGGCTAGTAAATGTGTGATATATCCTAAAAAAGGTAGGTTAGAAGACCTTTTATAGTCTGTTCAAAAAAGCATGTAACTGGTTGATGTAACATACCTTACATGATTGTGACGTCCGTCACTCAAAATCGTCACACCCTTGTGACAACTCGTTACATCAAGTGTTACAAGTTACTGAACAAATGTGACAGGATCATGTGACGCCCATCACAAACTTGTGACTCCGGTCACATTTTCCCTTTACATCACATCTCATCTTGAACTTTTTCCTGCTTTTGCCCTTGGTGAACATTCTCTGAGACTCCCGAAGTAACTCCAAAAATGTCTATATCTACATAGATTCACCCGAAGGCGTAAAGAAGCACAAAAGGCTCTGAAATAACTAATTTTTAGGACAATTGTGCAAGAAATGTGGGACATAAGTGTCAAGATTCATCTAATCTTTCTTTTTTCTCCCACAATTACAAATTAACAAAAACTATTGAATAAACTAACAAAAATCCTTAACATCTCTTCAATCATCTGAATTTCTTTTGTTGAACAGTACATGGAAATTTACATGATCATTCATGTATATTTCAAAGGTTGTTCCTGGTTTGGTAAATCGTAGCTTTCTCTGAGCAGAACCATCGTTTATGTTTGGTGGCCTGCACAACCTGGCAGTAGGTTATAGTCTATCATTCATCCTTATAATTACTATAATTACTTATGAATAATTTGTCACGAACTATATTGGAAAATATGGACCCATCCAAGTCATTAGCTACCATTTAGATTCTTAAGTGGGTCAAATTTTAAGTTAATGTCAAAATCACATTTTCTAGCATGCATCTCCATCTCCCTACTTAATGAATACTTTTAGAATTGTAATTTCACAATTTATTTAATAATATTATTAGTCACACCTAGTACAAATGTGACTTTTTTTAGTCTAAATAACAAGCTTAAGTCTTTATTATAAACAATATTCTAAAAATCCTCAATTTGTCCGATTCATCCCCGATTAATTTTGATTAATCTTTGAATCCGACTAATCCTCAACTAACCTCCGATTAGTTTTCAGAAGGTCATCTCCACCCGACTAGCACATAACATTTTTTACAACATTGTTTATAAATATGAGTTTTTAGTTGAGTCAGACTTCTAAACATAAAATCAAAAGTTTATTAAATTTCGACGTACCTTGTTTGTTATTTATTTTTGGGCTTAGTGTTTGGGTTCCACATGCAAATCCCGTCATCCATAACAAAAATCGTGTAAACTACAATATAAATAAAGAGCATAGGTTAAAATCTCAAGTCAATCACCTATCACTATCAGATTTTTTTTGTACGTTACAGAGCCGTTTGTGCGTCGTTACAGTTTGTAAAGGCGCACAAACCGCAGTTTTACGGTGCGCCGTTACAAAAGCGTCGTTACAAATTGTAACGGCGCACACCATTTGTACGCCGTTACAAACTCTAACGGCACCGTCTATTTGGAACGGTAACGGCATTATTAGTAACGGCACACATACAAATGTACGTCGTTACAAATTAATTTTGTAACAGCGCACATAAAATGTCTGTCGTTACAAAATATATATTATTAAAAAAATAAAAATGAAAAAAACTAAAAATTAAATTTTTAATTTTTTTAATTTTTATTTTTTTGGAATTAAATAATAAAAATTAAAATTGTTTGAGAGGTCATAAATGACCAAATTACCCCTTATTCTGTCGAAATTGACCGAATTACCCTTGAGAGGTCATGAATGACCAAATTACCCCTTATTCGGTCGAAATTGACCGAATTACCCTTGAGAGGTCATAAATGACCAAATTACCCCTTATTCGGTCGAAATTGACCGAATTACCCTTATGAGGTCATAAATGACCAAATTACTCTAATGTTATCAAGCAATTAATAATGGAATCGGGGAAATTTACCCTAAT
>JAYMTP010004224.1:0-15340 GCA_036897365.1 Geranium brycei | reverse complement strand
TTGGAAGCTTTAGTTTGTTTAATCAATAAAATCTTATCTTTCGCTGAGAAAAAAAAAAAAAAATTATACGTCATATTGAGCATGATTCGATTTTTATCGGTTTTATATCTGAATTAAAAGAAACATTAGTTTAGAAAGAAGAAGGAGCAAATCATAACAAATCTTAAATGATTATGAATAATAATGTTTTGGCATTGAATCAACTTAGTTGTACATAAGTAAATTACATAATCTAACTTACTCTAGAACGACACGTGGTTTCGAAATGGACTTGGAGTGGGAAAGATTAGGATGTTTTAATTAGTTAATTAATAAAAGAATTGACCCATTACATTACATTTACATATTGAGGAATGAATGAGGATAATGCATAATCGATTGAAGAGATAAGGCGTGCATGTGGGATGGTCCACACTATTACAGTAACATGTGATTTTTGAGCAAATCAATCAATGTTGTGTTTCTTATGCTGTGTGGACCAGTCAAAGATTAATAATAACTTATGTCCATCACAAGTGCCACGTGTGAATGAGGAGGCCAGTGTACGGTACGAGCATCCACACCTGAGATTTATCCTCAAAATTATGGATCACACTCCTCCTCAGTCTCACCGGAATTTTGTAATTAAATTTACAGAAAAAAGAGAGGCTCGATCGATCTCTTCTCAGACACAAATTTCTGGGTGCTTCATCGGAACTCGTGATTACTCGCTCTTGTCTTGCTGGTGATCTATTGAATCATGGTATTTGTTTCATGTGTCTCTCCGATCTCATCTGCTAGCCTTTCATTGCTTGATTTTTGAGGAATTTATTTATGGGTTCTGTTCTTCTTTTGGTGTTGCCATTTTTCAGATCTCTGTATTTGTGTTGTGGGTTCAAGTTTTCATTTGGGTTATGGTCGATTCGGTGATTTTCGGTTTATTATAATTTATTCTTCAAAAACGGAGCACTTGTGAAAGTTTTCATTTTTGGGTTATTTCTAGATTCTTGTCTGATTTGCATTTTTATTTAATGCTTGATTTGCTTAGAGCTCCATGGGAATTTGAAGAAACCCGTGACGTGAATGAGTGAGAACAGAGAGGGTTTGTTGAAAGTTTTGAAATTTAGTAGCTGTTGTACTTTTTTTAAATGGGTTTGTTGTGTTGTTTCTGTGTTTATTCAGTTTGGAGCTTGAAGGGAGGGTTTGATATGCAGCATAAATATGTCATTCAAAAGTATAGTCCGGGAGTTGAAGGATGGGATTGGGAGCATATCGAGGCGAAGTATGGAAGGGAAGATGTGGCGTGGTCGGTCGGGGTCACATATAGCTCCTGATCAGGCGATGTTGCCATTGGAACAACCTGAGCAGAGTCGATGGGCAAATCTACCACCCGAGTTGCTTCTGGACATTGTTAGAAGGGTGGAAGACAGCGAGACCTCATGGCCTGCTCGGGCTGCCGTTGTCTGTTGTGCTTCAGTTTGTAGGTCATGGAGGGAGATTGCGAAGGAGGTTGTGCCGACCCCCGAGCAATGTGGACGCCTTACATTTCCTCTCTCATTGAAGCAGGTAGCACACTTTTTCCTATGCTATTTTGAAGCTGTTAATTTCTTATTTTGATTATGTTATTTGTTGTTACTTTCTTTTTCTTAAATAGCCAGGTCCTCGAGAATCCCTGATACAATGCTTTATTAGGAGGGATAGAGCAAATTCTACTTATTACTTGTACTTCGGCCTAGTTCCTTGTACGTCATATTACTCTCTTATCCTTATTTGGATGTCTATAAAGTGGAATTATATTTTACAAACACTTATCTACTAGCATTCTATGTAGTTTGTACCATTCCATAGCTCACTGTCACTGCTTCCAGGTTCCAATGATGCAGACATACTAATTTATAACATGGGTTTCATTTGAATGCTTTGGAATTACTGGGTCTGATTTAAAATATACTGAAATGCAAATCTGTGGATGATCTCCTTTCCTTTCATGAATTATTCATGATTGGTGGTTTCAGTTAGAAGTCTAGAACTGTGCATTTTATATCTGTCTCCGAGATCTTTGTACATAAGTACATATATGTAGTTTGTTATTAATTCTCTCTGTTGGTGCCACCTCCTTTAATTTGCTTCTAGACGAGTAGCCTGTCTTGGTGGTTTTTGAATTTCATGCACATCCATAATCCCACTACTCCATATCCTCTGACTTAAGAGCCTTGATATCCCCCTTGTACAAGATTGTAGATAGCACTGCCTATAAAGGCCAGTGGTAAAATCTCAGCCTATTTTAGGGCTTTGATATAACGAGGAGAAAATTTTATATTTGATGGTTGCTATGTGGTTCTCAATAATTCTGTTATTCATTTACAGCTGAGGTTGAGAATGACAAGTTATTGCTAGCTGGGCGGAAGGTTAGAAGGGCGACTACAACAGACTTCATAGTATCTTTGGCTGCTGATGATTTTTCCCGAGCCAGCAGTATGTATGTTGGAAAACTAAGGTAAGTTCTTGTCATCATTTTTAACGTATGAAGCTTGCTTTTACTTTCCTGTTCTAATAACTTCAGGTGCAAATGCCTGCAGGTCTAATTTTCTAGGTACCAAGTTCACCATATTTGACAGTCAACCTCCATGTGAAGCAGCGATTCAACAAAATAGTCGGTCTAATAGAAGATTCCATTCCAAGCAGGTTTCTCCGAGAGTGCCTGCATGTAACTATTCTGTAGGTACCATCTCTTATGAACTTAATGTCCTCCGCACGAGAGGCCCAAGGAGGATGCGTTGTGTCTTGCACTCTATCCCTATATCTTGTATTCAGGAGGGAGGCACTGCCCCGACACCAACATCGTACCAGGGATCCTTCGATGAGAAACCTTCAGCGTTGCCAGAGTTGAAAGGAAAGGGACCAGTTGCAGATCCCAGTTCCTCAAGCATCTTGGAATCTCAAAGTCGAGAATTAGTTGATCCTGGTTCAGAAGAGCCCTTGGCTCTCAAGAACAAGGCTCCCAGATGGCATGAGCAATTGCAGTGCTGGTGCCTAAACTTCAGAGGACGCGTCACTGTGGCGTCTGTGAAGAACTTTCAGCTTGTGGCAGCTGTCGAGCCATGCCACAATATTTCTGCAGCAGAGCAAGAAAAAGTAATCTTGCAGTTCGGGAAGATTGGAAAAGACATCTTCACGATGGATTATCGATATCCGTTATCAGCATTCCAAGCTTTTGCAATCTGCTTGAGTAGCTTCGACACCAAACCAGCCTGTGAATGACGCCTGTGTGTGTCAGTTGCAGATGTAATCATTGTTTTTCTCCTAATAGCTTCCTTGGATTCTCTAGTTTATCTTTTCACTATGGAAGCTCATCTTGATCTTGTAGTTTTGGTGATAGAAGTTGGGGCCAGAGGTTGTTGCATCATTGTCACGATGGTTAAATTGAGAGGGGGCTTTGTGAACCATTTATAGATTTTCTACACTAATTGTACTGTAACTAGATTTCAACCTAATATGCTTGTTATGTGGTGCTCTCTTAGAGCTTTTGAGCAGTGGAAGTGCTTACCTGTGGCTTGCTTTATGTCCTACAAGTTTTGTTTGGTTCATGTAGAATCTTCTTGTGATAAACCAACCCTTTTGTTGGTTTGGTATCGATAGGATCTTTGGTTCACCACTCATTGGAATGCGGTTCTTGGGAGCAACAACTTGGACACATGAGCTTTTCCCACCCTCTCCCCCACAAAAATCGACTTCTTCCTAAGTTTTGGCAATAATACAATGGTTTGTTGATGCAAGTAATGAGGATGGTAAGAGCCAACCATTCTCCCACTATATCTGACCTAATTCTTTTTTATCATAAAAAAAAACACGGCCGATCTAATGGATTAAGATGAACACTCTTATCTAAGATCTAGTGATTATACCACTATTTTTTTTTGTTATGACTTTTTTTATAGTTACAACTAGGTACACCTAAAGAAACCTGTTTTGTACATAAATACACCCAACCTTTTATTTAACTTGTTAGCTTACCCAAAAAAATTATTTGTTGGTCGAGAAGATGTGGACTAGGAAGTAGGAACCAATAGCCTTCAACCGATGCAGTTCTTAATAAGAAGAGTCTGAAACAAACCATTGAACTCATGAACAACAATAATTCTTACCATTTTCAAAGAGTGAAGTTGGAACTTTAAACCACAAACATTACCAATCAGTGGTTATCTTGTTTCATGATAGAACCAGAGATGATACACTAAACTTAAGCATTGAAGGGTTTACAAACATTACCAATCAGTGGTATGCTGATGTTGTTTCAATCAGGATTTGACAAAAACATCATTACTCTCTCTAAACTATATATGCTTTTATGGATCCATTATTACAGACTTGTGTCCTTCAAGCGATCAATGAATTCAAGTTAATGTTATTTTATCACCACAATTTACATCAGAATGACTTTCTCCTTAAGCCACTACTCATAAACCACAACCAGTGAAGTAAATAAACATAGAATATGAGTTTTGCAATTGCAAAAACCTGACACTCTCTCTGCATGGCATTGAGAGTTTGCAATTTGCGGAAGATCTCATAAAACAAATGCGGATATGAATTGCTGCCATTTTCAATCAATATCTTCCCTTTATGTTTTGCGGCCTATCTGTCACTGTCTCTTCTTTCAGTCCACACAGACACAACACCTATTTAGTCACTAATTTGCAAAGCCAGAAGTTCATCATCATGTTCCTTGCACATTCATAATTGATGGTGTTTACTATAATGATAACTACTTGCTGTAAACAGAAGCACAAAAAAAATGGTATTTACCAGGAAAGAAAAAATGTGGCGGAGATGATGAATATGATTCACAAACAATTGCATATACTACTTTTTTTCTTCTTTTTTTCGATAAGCAATTTACCTATTAGAAAAGTAACAAAACAACCGTTCATTGTTTTCTAATTCGGTGTAAATTTTCTTTTGTAATTGCATATACTACTTGGGGGGCTACTGATCAGTTTAGGAATATATGTGCCCGGAAAGCAAACACAAGTTCAGCAACCCCTTGGTTTCCAAGATTATCTTCAAAGGTCCATTACTACTTGTACTCTTTTTCATAAGGACAAGGCTACAAGGTTGTAGATGTGCCTGTTGATTATAACTCATAAGTAGGAGAAGGAACTGTTGATGTAGCTTACTGAAATCCACCACTGTAATGATTCTTGAAATCAGTCGAAATTTGCTGCAATGTAATCACATACAGAATAAGCTACGGAAGAATAATCATCAGATTGAAGATAGGTTTCAAGGTTACACACATACAGTAAAGCTTGAAACTCTTGACTGTAGAGGATAGAACATAGTTGATGCTTTCATTAAGCAGTCCGGCATTCCCAGTGGTTTTGTACAGGATAGTTCATCATTTCCCTTCTGGCCTAATATAAGTCATAATAACACAGAATCAAGATTAGTACTGTACTGGTGTATATAATTTTACTTTCCAACTACAAGTAGATTGTTTCTGTTCCCCAAAACTCTGAACTCCATATTCACCTTATGTAAGACATTAGACTCACATGCATATGTCTCTCATATGGTCGGCCTTCATTGCTGTCATTAATAGCTTATAGTAGATGATGATGTGCCCTAGCTTTTTCATCAAGCTCTTTTTATTCAGGTAACCATAATCAGAAACAAAATACATATACAGGCAATATGAGGATTTTGGCTACCAAGAAACCAAGTACTCTCTTTGCAAGAGAAACAAAACTGGCACCTTAAGTGATGGATGACTAGCCCCATCCATCTCTGTCCACTTCTACAGTGGCGCTAAACATTCAAGCAAGAATAGCTATTGCATGCCCATCAATCCATCGCCGATCTAGTTAAGAGAATATTAAAATAAAAACTTTACATATAATTTTAGTAAGTATGACACTATTGGACTTTCAAGGCCAGAAGGGGTTTGAAACATTTAAATTAAGGTGCAAAGAGAAAAGTGCATAGTTAGAACCAAATTTTGTCTGGAGAAATAAAGCAGACATAAATAGTCCAGTTCCAAAAAATATTAATCCCTACAGACCAAACCAGTGTTCAAGGTCAAGCCATGACTAGAACTAAAATCAGTGGGGTTGCTCACCAGTACCTTTACAATAATGCATCATATCTTATCCAGCTGATACAAACCACAAAACTGTTATCAATCTAGAGTTCTCTTCTAATGCCTTATGGACATCTTTTACAGAGAATTTAATTTAATCCTCCTATTCCCTTGTGCATGTATGCAAGTGCACATGCACATGCACGCACATCGATCTGATGCTGCAGTAACCTATGTTCACTCATTCTCAAGCACCAAATCTGTGGAAGATCCTTTCACAAACAAGAAGATCCAATCCTTGTGAAAATGCTTTCCAGCCTTTTGTTATTTGGTTCAAAGCTTCACCTCCCGGTGGGTGGTAGTTGTTCTTATGCTAGCAGATCACTAGTGGACATCTTTCACTCAAAGTCTTGGATTTTATTTCTGATATGCTAGTCATTCACAGACAATGATAACTAACAATTTCATGAGCTTTAACCGCCCAAATATCCTGATTTCCATGCATATAAGATGCTGGTAAAATATATCTCAATCACAAACCTTCATAGCCACTCCAAAATATATGGAGTAGCTAGCAACAAGCAAAAATGCTCAGCCATTATTACCAAGAGGGCAAAAGTTAGGGAATCCGTGTAAATTATCATTTGAGATGGACATGAAGTGATAAGGATTCGGACTATCACCAATGTGATGAGAAAACAGGGACCACTCTCAGTGGATTGATTCCCTTCACCTCCACAAGCCTTCCATTGAAGACAATTATACCAAACAAACAAGCTTCTGGGTAGTTTTAATTTATTTCCTTTCTTCATGTCAGTTTTGTTTTGATTGTATTTGTTTTCAATGCAATAATACTCCGCAGCTTATCAAAAAAAAAAAACAAGCTTGAGCAAACGATTAACATTTTAGTATTTCAAAACATAAGATTTATGATACATAAGTCATGACTCACAATAACGCATCAAAAAACATTTTTAAAGGGCTGATAAAAATCACTTAGAAAGGATATTAACAAGCTAGCATTGGTGATAATAAACTCTATATAGAACGTAGTTTCTAGGAACCAACTTCCCCGGCAGGCAAATGAGATTCTGGGAATCTCAAGTTGTGATATATATTATTGTAAATTCCAAGTAGTTCTATACTTTCAATATGAGACTATGCATATGCCTTGGTTGGAATAATAGTATGTGGAGAATCAACAACCACACAGTGTGTGTAGTGAAGGGGGAAAACAGGACACAAGACAATAAGAATCAACATCAGGATCTGCTAAGATTTAGAAATGGTCGCATTATATAGTTATCAGATTGAACATGGAGCATACAAAATGGTACAGATGAAAAAAAAGCTAGCCACTCCATACTGGACTGATGATAATATACCAAAAACCTTGCTACAATGGGCATGAACAATGGCTCAAGGCTCTAGACTAAGTAGCATGAGCAACTTTTCATTCTTCTTTGAAACCTGTTGAAATATGCATCCCGCATCAAATAAATACAAGGTAAAGAGCTAATTATAAGACAAGGGCCACATCCAACTTACAAAGTTGATTTTTTAGTTGTAGAGCTCAACTTGATACACATGTAGCCCAATTACAAATTCTACAAACCATTTAAACATACAGCAACTTAGCCTTTTTCCCAATTAATTGGGTAGGCTCCATGAACCAAACAAAGATCACATAGGGTTTGGGTCATTCACATGGAATATATACTTCGAGTACACTGCACGAAGATGAAAAAATGAGAAGACAACAGGAGCCCACGGGCCTACAAAAAAAGATAGTGGGAACCCACATTAGTAGCTATTAGCATTATTATGCACCTTTTTTCTATACCACATACACTGAGTAACTCTATTCCAGGCTCTATTTTTCTGAAAAGAATACATGCATCTGCATTAGGAGACTGACTTCAAAGTATATACAAGTTGCATAACAAAGGTCCCCTTGTGTAGCCTAACTGCTACTCTAAGAAAGCAAAATGTCATCTATTGAATGTATGATACAATTTTTCTATTAAGGTGTTTCTTAAATGGTAGACATTTTTTCAACTGCAGTAGATGGCCACCACTAGCATGCCTCATCCAACATTAATGTTTCAACCACATGCAAAATCAGAAAAATGTTGAAGGCTGAGAAACATTCAACGTGAGTTCAAAGAATTTGAGACATTTGAACCCACTATTGAAAGGCTAGACTGATTTGTCTACACCAACTTGCCAAGGTTTCTACTGATATGGAAAAAAGAAACAATAATAGGGACTAAGAGTGCTACCTCTTTGGCTCGATAAAATGTAAAATAATTAATCAATAAATAAAACATAGTTTTTTGTAATAGTTTTGGTGCTGCAATATGCACAAACCCTTTTGCTTGCTATAATATCTGCAAGGCTGTATAGTAGAATTACTTCCACCCGCCATAAACAGATGTATGGCACAGTCTACTGATCATACATCCAAACTGGGTTATTTTGAATTGTTTCACAAAGGGATTGGCAAAGAATTATCTTTTAGTGGCTTGATATTTCAAATTATAAGGCTAAGCAAAATATATCGAATAGGACGGGACATTATCTCTCACAGTTGACATAAAGAGAGATATGATCAGAACAACGTGCTATTCACTGGAAGCACGCCTTTCTTTGACCTGAGTGCCTTACAATCCTAAAGTTTCCACTACACAAGACCGCTTCTAAACTAGTAGTAAGAGAAATTTTATGTCTTCAGTTGCTGAAATTATCATAGTACAATGCAATTTATCTCACAATACTATCGCCAGGGAACTGATTTTAATCTAAGTATTGTAGATTTGGTTTTGGTATTTACTGCATGCATAATATCTAAAAGCACATTCCAACTTAGTACTGATTTAAACAAGGAATATATTTGCTCAAAGAAACAAAGAGCTCATGCTTTTACATTGGTTCTCTCTTGAACTTGCTATTCCTTGTCTAGCTCCATCTTGTGGTTCCAAAGGGAACAAATCACTCCTTATTCTTCCCTTTTGAGATTTGTTCACTCTACTAGCTCAGCCCCACCACTCTTTCTTCCTGCTTATAAGGCGCTCACTTGCATCTCTTTCCATACCATCCCTTGACTTCAATACATCCTACTTGGCTGTATTGGCCCTTCTTCTCCCTTTTCGGGGTTCACTAAACTCTAGTGGCTCTTCATTGCACAGTTTCTCTTGACCAAGTCCCTGACCTTTTCGTCTACAATCTCAAAGCCTGTCTACATATTCGTCAGCCTATAATAGTTCTACAAGTCTAGTTAGATTTCTACCAATGGCGTCCAACTCCCTCTCTTCACGTAGTTATAGCTCCTCCTGGACTCCTAAGCAAAACAAACTATTTGAAAGGGCTCTGGCTAAATATGATAAAGACACTCCAGATCGCTGGCATAATATTGCCAGGGTTGTGGGTGAAAAATCTCCAGAGGAAGTGAAAAGGCACTATGAGGTCCTGATAGAGGATGTCAGGCATATTGAGTCTGGCAGAATCCCATTCCCAAAGTACAGGTCAAGTGGAAACAGTGGCTAAGGCTTTGGCGATAAAGATCAGAGGTGATGACTACTACTCTCTACCTGTCAGAACCAGAAAGTTGATTTACAGCTATTTTTTCTAACAGTTGCCCTCATGTAGCCTTTGCCCCATTAAGTATTTGCATAAGGAATCACTGCATGTTAGGAGGAAAGGATAATGCATAAACATGAATTCCAATTCTGGTTGACGTGGAAAAAAAGCTTTTGATGTTGATGGCAGTGTTGTAGTAGCTTTGTTTTATAAATGAAAAGAGACGGGGCCATGTCAACTAAGATGGGTTATGTATGACGTACAGTTTCGTCCATGGCAAACTCAGATTGCTCATACTCATTGCCATATCCTTCTACAGTTAAACTCCTGTATTGGGAAAGAATTATGAAAATGGTATTGAGATAGTTGGATTTTTAGTTTCTACGATCCATCAGACAGTCAAATTGTCCATCAAGCCAGTATACTGTCACCTTTGATTATCAGTTGAACTGAGGAAAAGGTCACCAATTTCAACTTCTTATCCCGTCCCTGACACAACCTAATATTTTAATTCTCTTTTGCCTTTTAAAATTTACCATTGTCTTCACTCTAGACCAGAACTTTTCCAACCCACAGCTCTCAACTTCTAAGCCAACTAATTCTTCTTCTGATATGTGAATAATCTAACTTGGATTTGGTGTTTCAATCATATAGCTATTCATTTTCTTTGCAGGGTTTTCTGTGGACTAAATTCATTTCTTGACACTGGCAGGTTATCTATGAATTTAGAAGTTCCATTCGTACTCGAGACAGTAGATCTTATCATCAGAATTGTGAAGTATTATATGCTGAAGAAAAGCATGGGAATATTAACTGATTATGTTGTCTTCCTACTTGTTAGCTACTCCCCTATTTTTAGTTGATTTTCTGGTCCCTGTCTTCTTTGCATATGGTGTGGTTAGGTTAGTGCAGTGGATTTTATGTATTCCTATAACTTCAGTAAAAAGGAACTGGTTGCTCTACCTGTCTGTGACTACATGATCAAACACTTTTCTGTATCAACAGTTAATATACTAATATCATGTGAGAAAAGCAGTTGAAGTTAATACTGAAACAGAACTCAAAGAAACATCAATTTGTAATGTACCCTCTAATAGTTAATCAAAAGACTGCAATGATAGCATGAACAAAATCAAATTAAGATTCAACCCACCACATGCAGATTACTGAAATGACTACCAAAATAAAATAAAATGTAATTCCATTTGAAAAAAGCACAATTAACATAAACACCTTGGTAATGCTTTCACCAACAAAAGGTACAATATCATTGTCAGATTATTCACTACAGACAGACAAAATTAGCCATCAACCCACCATGCAGATTTCAGAATTGACTACAAACTGAAATGCCACAAATCAAATTTCAGTGATTTACAGGGAAACAATCAAGTTCTAACCCCAAATTAAAAAAGGAAGTAACAATTACTAATCAGTGATCTGTCCTCTAAACCAACAAGTGTTCATCAAGTATTCCAATTGCAGAATCAACTAGAAATTTAATTCAAAATTAGATTATGAGCAAGTGGAAACTACGAATCAGGTCGCAATTAAATAAGGGGAAAGCGTGGGTGTAGGGTTTAATGGCGGACCTGATAGATGCTGGAACCGTCCGGCAAAGCACAGAATAAAGTTTGGTGGGGAATCTGAATTTGCTGTGCAAGTTGATGAAGAGCAATCAGAAGATGGGATCGACAGAGTAGTCAAAATGAAGAATTGACATCGGGAATATACAGAGAAATGGCGATCACCGACGGATAAGACAAAATGAGCCAAAAAGAAAACAAATCAACAAGGAATTTTGGCGGCCCAGATCAACGATCTCTTCTTAGATGTAATGTGATTGCGATTGTCTACTTTATACTGTAAATCGTGAAATGGCGGGAATCGTGATTGTGAAAGCAAAGCAGGGCCATATCTATTTTTTTAAAAATTTCGTATGTTACTCACAATATATATATATATATTTTTAAACAAAACAATCAAGATAATTGAGTCGAATCCAAAAAAAGATTCGAGATAAGTTCGAAAGAATATTGCTTACACCAAATTTTTAATCAAACCCCGAAAGAACAACTCGAGTTAAAGAGTAAACAATCTTATTCACCGACGACAATTAAAAATAATGGAACCAAACAACGATACAAAATGATAACTATTAACTGTCTGAACGACAGTCAGACAATGTGTCTCGAAAACACTTTTATCTCATTCTTATTAGTGAAGCGAAAATCATGATAATTAGACCGTAGTGAAGTGTAATTTCCCCTTCTTATTACTAGTCCAATATACATCCATGATCCACCCTTAAACTAATAGCCTCGACCACAGCTAGTAGAAGCCTCCCCGACCTCCTACACTGTTTTGCCTCCAACACTGTACCGTCTACCGACCACAAAACAAAACTCAGGCCATAAGTCTCTTACGACACACCCAGAGCCTCGAGTAAATTGACCTTAACCCATCTTAACGTATGAGTACTCCAACTGACAAACTCCATAATCCTTGCAGGCTTGATTTCTAGAATACCATATGGCCCACCAGAGAAGACAAGATAGATCAACATGTGTCGAGGCCATCAAAGAGAAACTATATTTGAAGTTTTCAAAAGCGAACCAACCCCAACCGCAAAACAACAATCCTCGCCAGACCCCACACTCCCGCTACACAGTCACATCCATTGAATAAGTGGGTGACCGTCTCATCATCATCTCAACACGGAGGATGATAAATCTCATAAACACACCCTTCTTCCTTATGGTCGTTCTGCCAGAAGCACTTTTGCAAGAGACCTTTATATAAACGAGCAATTTCACACCCTACACTACATGGTCCACATCTTGACTATGATCAGGACGCTAGACATCGTTAACCTACAACTGTTTTCGATATGTAGATTTCACCTAATACAAACCTGACACTACATCTAACCAATACCAAGAATCAACATCACCAAAAAGGCTAATTGGACCTATTAGACACAACCACGATCTCGTTTGTGGAGAACTAAGTCCAATAATGTAGCATTCCACTCATCCTTCTAGGCAAAAAAAGACCATTATGTGATTAAACGTAGAATGGGAAGGGTTAATGAAATGGTCATTGGACGGAAGCCATTAATCATATAATATGTCGAAATCTCCCGGTCCAACCGAACGACGACAACAACTCCGTAGTACAACCTAAGCTGCCAGAATGTTGCGCCAAACATAAGTGGGATTGATTCTTAATCTCATCACGTCAAAAGAACATAGAAGGAAATACTCTTGAAACTAGAGAGTCTAATTGGGATAAAATTCTCCAACCCTACTTGTCAAGAGAGACCTAACTCTTTCAAATAATTCCTTTACTCTAACACGATCATGTCTACCAACATTTCGCAAGAATCAACAAACTACCAGGTAGAAAAAATTATCCCTATCGTATAAGTCAATAATGCTGCAAAATATCATTTATAAGAACTTTACAGGCTTAGAATAAAACAACCTTCCCAAGACGAGGCATGTCCAATAATACGGTCTTTGACAAAAAAGACCAATCATATACAATACCGCCTAACGATTCGACCAATCATATACATTTATACTTCTTTCTCTATTTGAATTGATAATTGGGATATTTGGTGCAAACTTGGGCCAAGACTCTACCCACACGTGTGCGTGCCATTGTTCGTCCTCTCGAGCCCAGGTAGAACACTTGCGACATGAGTTCTTTTCTTTGTCTTTATAATATTTCTTGATGATAAAAAAAACTTGCGATATGAGTTAAAATATACTTTTTAAAACAATATTTTTTTTACGTAAAGTTGGTGACTATGTCGTAACCATTGCTAGTTCTTTAGAGACAATTTTTTCCCATTCTTTGGTTTTTCTATTGTTGGATAAAAGTGTCTAAAATGAAAAAGTTAAAATATGTTTTAACTTATGACTGAGTCAACCTGAGCTGCAATTTTGGAACGCTAAGACTTGACCTAGAATCTAGGATATGAGATCTCTCCAACGGTATATCACAAGCTCTAAACGGACAAGAGGTGAATGAGAAATTGAACCTAAAATATGACCACTTGAAATGGTGTTGTAGAGAAAATGAGTTGTGCAGAAAATTTGAGGGCCGAAACCCGTTCCATTTTCTTAGGCCCAAAATAATAATCTACAAAAGTTTTCCAATTTGTAAATAGGGAATAATATTTTCCAATATGTAATTCGGAAATAAATATTTTGCAAATTAGTAAATTTGGGAATAGATTTTTTTCGAAAATCATTAAAAGAAAATAATATTCTCTAAATTATAAATTGAGAAATAACATGGTCATATTATGCCATTAATTGGTAAATTCTCCTGTTTGAACGACAAGTAGAATTTTACTTATTCCCCAAGAAAAGAATATTGATAAGTTTTTCATTCATGTTCCTTGTAGGTTTCAATTTCCCTTGAGCCTATAAAAACGTATCTTTGCTAGAGATGAAAGAAAAACTAAAATCGAAATACTTTAGCTGCAGACTCTCTCTCTCTAGTTCTTCCTCCTCGATCGATTACTCCTTGCATCCTGGTTAGAGTTCGATCTCGTTCGTTGTTGTATCCTAGGAGTGAGTTGCCCATACTGAGCAATATTCGTCTTAAGGAAAGTGGACTTCCGTGCCTCGACGAAATTCTCTTCCACCGTGTTCATCTGTCTGATCCCAAATATCAGGTCAAGTAATTTTATTGTATTTGTATTGTGATATTCAATAATAAAGTATTTATTGTATTATGTTCGTCTTGTTCGATACTTATTTATGATTGCATAAATGGATGTATGTTACTTTAATTATTAAATTTACGTTTATGGACTAACCCATATCTAACATTTCGATAGATACCAGAGCAAAGACTTACCATTTCTTCACATAGACTAATGTTTTACACTCTAGAGCTATCATCCTCTTTTTTATTCGCATAGTTCTTGAGTTCCCTACACAACCAGAGTACATCTGAGCTCTGCTCGTTCAAAGATCGTTAATAGCATTGTGCACTCCCAATTATTTGATCCGTATATCCATTATCCTCTATTTCGTTCATAGATTTCATATTCTGACGTTCCTTACTCGACTTTGTGATTGGATGTGTATCCAGATAATTTATGCGATAAATTTAGGGGAAATCAAAATTCGGATTGCTATCACAGTCTTCTCCATAATTTTTCTTTTAAATTAGTGGGAATTTTACCACAACTCATCATTTGATCTCCAAACCAATAAGTTTCTTTGGTTCAAGTTACCGAGTTAACTCTTTTACAATTTGAAGCAAAATTATATTTGATGGTTGTTGTTAACTCTAAAAATTTGCATGCTATCTCTAACTCGGAACTAGTAGATGTACTAACTACCGTAGATGGTCTCAAATTTTTATTGTTGTTTAAATAATTAGAAATCAATTATGTACTACTTTATGACCCTACTGTTCATGTTCATTCTGATGAAATAAAAAAATTATAATTGTAAAATTGGACTGTACATATTGGGCTGACCTCCACAACTCAAACCTCAAGCTATTAGTTAGGTTTGACTTTTTCCTTTAAATACAACTCTTTTATCTCATATTCTTTCAATGTGAGACTTTATATTCTCAACACTTCCCCTCACGTGTATTATACACGTGGGCCTTTATCAACTCACTCCCCTTCGCGTGGGTCATAGTAGGACGTGTCTTTTTGCACGCGGACTT
>JAYMTP010004223.1:0-15344 GCA_036897365.1 Geranium brycei | reverse complement strand
TTAAATATTTCATATATATATATTTAACATATTAAGGTGGAGCAGGACGGGGATACCTCGCCCGTCCCCGCCCGTTTCCATTCGGATTCGGAAATCCCCCTCAGGATGCTATCCTTACTATATTCGGACGGACATGCAAAAGGATAGTATTGAAGAGTGTTCCATACTGACGTGCCACAAGCAATGTTGGGATACTCTTGTTTTGTGCACAAAAAAATAGTTACGGGAAGCAAATTTTTTTTAAAGATAAACTAAGACTCCCGTTCCAATTTTCTAACCCTAAACGAAGCCATATGATGTGATTTGGACTATTGCATGAAAATGAAAATTACCCACATAATTTGCGTGTAATGATGATGCATTATCATGTTCTCTCATTTAATTTGCTCACTGTTACGATTGGCAACGCTCAACTAAAGAAAGCATTACGGCATTTACCAGGTGATTCTAGAACATATATTTACAAATTACGGCCTATTTCTTAATTTCCAAATTAAAACCTAACTACAAAGACAATTCAAATACTTTTATGGATTAAATTCAAAGATATTATTACTCATAAACTCTAGAAATGTGCACCCATGTCTCATCATCGCATTGTTAAGGCCTGCACCAAAAAAGAACACAAGATTACGCTGCTTTCAACTAAAGATGAGTAACATTAAAAAAAATTGAAAATGTATAAAAAAAAATACTCCCGACTCTTTGGCAAGAAAATATTACGGACCTGTTAATAACAAAAATATGCCATTAGTTTTGCATTTTTGAGCAAAATGTGTGTATTTTCGTAAAAATTATAAATCTACCCATGAAATTAAGAATTAAGATTTTTATAAAAAAATTTAATTAAAAATTTTTTAATTACACAACTTGATTTTACAAATTTTAGTTCGAAGATAAAAACAATAAAACTTTTTAAAAGACCAATTCTTAATTTTGAGGACAATTTCGTTATTTGTGTATCAATATTTGTGATGGTTAACTTTTTTCGAAAGCCTATTTTCATTTATTTTTTATTTCAAGAAGAAAATTAAAGATCCCATGATCTATTTTCTGTATGGTTATGTAAGATTTTGTACAGTTTGACAACTTTTTCCAAACGTGGAATATTTTAAAATGACCGTATGTGACCAAGAAATGTAACTTCAAGCAAGTGAATCAAACCAACGTAACGAGCCAACAAAAGGAACATACCTGTAGACTGTAGAGTATGGTAGCTGCTTTCGAGTCCAGAAGCATAGTCGATGAAGACAGACAGAAGTAAGTACGATCCGGAAGTGAAGATCACTGTTATCGGATTTAAAGTCTATTTCATTCTGTTTCTCCTTCGTCGTCCTCGTCTCCAAAGACACTGTCGGGTTGATCCTCCTCATCTCCAACAACACTATCGGGGCGATCCTCGTCTGGAGCTTCAACTGGAATTTCATCGTCGGTATCAGGTTGATTTTCGACATAAACCTGGGAGCTCACCTCCTGTCCTGCCAAGTCTTTATGTTTTAGATTGCCTGCCATAACAAAGAGAGGGGGTTATACATATATATACCAGTAGCTAAGAAACCAAGTAGTAAAGTAGTGTTGTAAGAAACGCTAGACGCTAGTCGGTCGGTCTTCTAGGGACTAAGGGACTAATCGAAAAATAAATCGAATTAAAGAATTAATCGAAAATTAAACAGGGACTAATCAGATAAGTCGAGGATTTTTACAACATTGAAACCAAGTTTATTATTACAGCAGTACGACTTGAAAAACGAGCTAATGATGGGAAGTCTGGCGAGTCAGCTGATTCATGGTCATCTTATTTTACCACAGAACCAAGTTTACGATTTCAAGGAATATATAATCTCAATCGATTAAAAGGCAATTCCACACAGGGATGACAAAAATCCCAAATCTAACGGGACCTGCTATCTCCGAACTCGTCATCTTGCCACTCCTAAGAGCGGCAAAACATTATGAACTTTGTGGAGACTCAGTATCTCAGATTCAACAGAGCGAGACAAGGTCACAAAACCGCCCATTGCCATCCACACCACCAACCAATGAGAGCATAGAGATGGCAACAGGGTGGTTTCAAGGTGGCTTTAGTGATCCTGTCCCCTTCTCCGTCGGATTGGGTTATCAGACGGGTTCAAGGTTGGTTTAGTGATCCCAGTCCCCTATATCGAGTTCTCATCGAGTTCAGGGATTTTTGTCATCCTTAGGAGAGCAGGTGGCATTAAAGTCAGTTCTCTAGTATGACAAGTCTCGATATTTAATGGGTAAATAATTTTTGCAAAAGAAAAATATTGAATGATGCATGTATATATAAACAAAAAAATGAAGTAAACTTTTGGGTAAAGAAAAAGCAATACCCATCCAGAAAGTGGATCCATTTGAAGTGTGGAGAAGAGCTTTGACATGGAACAAGAAGCGCTCCATGGATCTCTTAGTGGCAGGAATTTTACTGGTGATAACAGTTTGTTTCAAACCCTTGCAAACAAAATAAAATCAAATAAAAGTGATATTATCGAGAAAAGTATTTAAGTTGTAAATTAAATAGGTTGAAAAGTCTTAACCAACCTTTGCTTCAGAACATAGAGTCTGTACAGTTCTTGTGGCCTTCTGAAGCTCTTTCACCTGATAATCCATCACAGGTACTAATCAAATTATGAACAGCTAAGATGGCAAAAAAATCAGAGTATCTGATATTTACCATTTTGATTATGAGCTCATTGTGCATTTGAAATTGGGCTTGTAAGAAGTCGAAAACTGGAAATCATGTAAATTTCAGAATCCCCAATAGGTTTTTTGCTAGTTGCTGGAAATGTCAACAATTAATTTTAAATGTGTATACCTTTAATGAATGATTCGATGAACTTCCCGCCATATTTGACAGCCATGGCTCGCACGGTTATCTGTACCGTGAATTCTAATGTTTAACATTCTCACTAAAAATGCCATTATGTGGAACTCGGGTTCGGTTGTTACCTTGTCGTGAATCCTGCACATGTTGACTAATGACACCGTGACATTCACAGATTGCTGAAGTTTGTTCAGAAGCTTTTCGACAGTTTCGAGCGGAACACCAGCTCTGTTCTTCTCCATGAGAACACCTTCCCTAACCTGTATCAATGACACATCAAATAAATAACTTTTGTGTATTCGCCAAGTAGATTTTCTCTGAATATATGGCTCACCAATTTGTTTAGGATAGAGAGGTTTTCTTCATGCTGCACAAAAAGAAAATATGTGAACAGCTAATATCAGAACTATACCATTATATGCTATGAAGGACAGACAAAGATGTTTTACCAGTACTCGGTACCATGCAACGAATGTTGCAGAGCATAGAGTCGGATAACCATGATAATCATCGTCCATAGGTTGCAATATAGAAACCTAACAAAATGGAAAGTTTTTTTAGAGTAACGCAGTGCATATTTTGAGAATGTGAATGCAAGATTTTTTTATAAGAACGCTTCATTATATCTATGATGATGCTTCTATGTTTGAGAAAAAGAACACTTCACAATATTGTAGGTGCTTGCTAACTTATCTTTTTTGTGCTCGTCAGACAATTCCATGTATTAGGTTTGTGTGTGAAGTGCTATGTTATTTATGATATTTTTATTTGTTAAGAAAAAGGGATAATGGGGAACACTAGTTTTCTGGTTCAAGATGACCTGTATACAGTCTGCATAACCATGAGACTAATTAGTGTTAATTGTTGATTTTATTCACATCTTTATTCTGCATAGCCATGAGACTTACTAGTGTTTTTTTGAGAACTGAGACTTGTTAGTATTAACTGTTTTTTATTCACATATTTCCATGCAAAGGGTGATCAATTTCAATTTCCAAGCCAGCTTCTGAAGGGGATGGCATTAAACATTACACGACAGTAATGGCACATATTGTTCAAATAATACCGGCACAATGCAAAAATTAAAATCCAAATTGTTCACCTGAGGTAAAATAGAGCCAGCAAATTCTTCCAACAGATCAGGAGTGGAGTCACTATTTCCCAAATATATACGTAGTATCTTTTGTACTGTTTCTCCCTGTATACATCAGAAAATAAATTCAGTTCTGTCTGCTATGTGCGATAGAGTTCTATACAAAAAAATATAAGAGCTTAAGATAATGAGGCAAAAGTTCTTACTTTGCTCTTCCAGCCGTTCTCGAGATTCTCACTGCCCCAATTATGCCTTAACAGCTTATGTGCAGAAGTTCTGAGCCTGCTATGCAATGTTTGGAAGATTCCTTGAACTAAATCAAAGTGTACGTCCTTCCCCTTCCTCGACATATCGAGTAATTTTTGGACTGAGGCTATAACAGATTCCAAGGCAAGGAGAGATTCGGTGGCCAGAACAAAGGAAAATGAACAAGCTGCAGGGAGAGGACAACGTTACAATAATATAAAAAACAATTAAAATAATTATTTGAGCATCACGACATGTGACCAGGAAACAAGTACAATACCTATGTCCAAAACACCTTCTACAAACGAATAAGCACCGCAATATAAGTACTCAATGGTCCCGGACGAAGGACAAGGTTGCATGCCTGAAAATATACTTTCTGGTATTTCAATGGGCTGGAAGGCTTCTAGCAAATGCGTGAGTGCTGATTTGTCTCTCTGAATATCAGGAAGATTTAGCATCTGGAGATGGGAAACAGCATGTGTATACATTTAGATAAATACACACCAACATGGGAACACGACCCAGAGTAAGAGGAGAATCAAAGCTCACCTTACTGAAACATTGAAGTGTCTCTTTACAGACTGAAGTAGAAACCGATGACTGCGAAAGCACAATGTTTGGGGTCTCTGGATTTCTGGCAGATGCGGATTGAACTTCCCAGTGACTTTGACAAGTTTCAGCACCTACGAAATATGTATCCTATTATTACAGATATGCAAAAATAGGTACTAGTATTCATCAAACCACATTTTATACCAATAGCTTACCATTTTCAAGGATACAAACTGCACTATTCAAATGGGCTTTGAGGCATGGAAGAATAGGTCTGGTGTTGCTCAAGAATTCATCTTTTGTAATCCGGATGAAACCAGTTGGAGCAGTAGAGGTTTTTCCAAATAATTGTCGGCCAGCAGTCAGGCAATCCAACTTGTAGTGAAGATCACGCAAAAGGTACAGATGTAGGGGTAACTGGCACGTGAAATAACAAGTTTTTAAATTCAATTAGATTATTTAACTAATTAAATTAACAATCACAGGTCAGAATCTGCAAAACATTAATAGGTTATACCTCAGCTGCAGGATCAGAGCAACATGAATCCTGATTCTGCGTTCAAGAGAAACATATAACAAGTTCAAATAGACAGCATATTGTGTAAGAAGACAATTACTCTCCTTTCTGAACTCTACATACAAAACATTTTACAGGTTAAACTGTATCATTCTCTCTCAATACCATCTTATGTCAGAGGGTACACGAACCCTATAGAAAAACTACTAGAAAATAAGGATGATAATTTTCTTAGTATTATAAACAAGAGTGCACACCTCTGTATATGTCAAGATAGTCATACATTGAACGAGAAGAGGCCTGAATTTGAATCTCTGTGTTTCCAGATCTTTGGGAACTGCAGAAAGTTCTATCTCTACCTCAGTAGTACTGGTATGTTGATCTGATGGTTCAGATGCCTTTTCACATGGAGATAAAGATGTGCCCTCATTTTCTTGCTCCTGGCTCGTCAAAACTCCTGCTTTTCTCAATACATCTACTATAGTGGGCTGCCGAAGGCTGCACTTAGAATCTGAATTCTCTGATGTCTTAGAGTTCTTTTTACTTTTGCCCTTGTCATTTGTAACTGAGCTGACACTTTTTTTATTCTCAAAATTATTTTGCACTGGCCCGATATGGTTAGGTTGGTTTGAGGGTGAAGATCCACAATGGTCCACGTGAAAATGAAGAAGAGGTAAAGATAGAGGGAACTCTCTGAGGGAATAATTTAATAAGCTTTCCAAAATTCTGCATTTTATATACTTTCCATCAGTTGAAAGAGATAAAATAAAAATAATGTTCTTAATGGCTATGCACTACAAAATACCCCGATAAAAAAACATGACCAGACTTATAATTGTTGGTAAGTTATTTTGTTCTTTGCAGTAGGCCCAGGCTTGAGCACAATTTTCAACAGGACTATCCCCAGTAGTCAAGACCTTGTCTAGCATTCCAAAACTTTCAGCATTTGCCATTATATTGTTTAGATAGGATACCAAAAGTATTCACGTATTATAAGAGGAAAGGTTGATTATATGCATGCACATGCTATAATGGAATGGAATATTGAAAACATACACAAGGTTCCTTAAACGCTTCAGCAGCTTTGAAATTATATCCTGCCTTGTGGTCTGACTTGTGCATGCAAATTTTCCAGTAACTTGTGTTGAAAACGCATTAAGCTACACGCAGCAGCAACGCCAACATAAAACAAAATTTATATGGAACAGTTCTTAGATAACTAGCCACTGAAATCATCATGCTAAAAGTTCATTGCTTACTAGTTCCCGTATCCAGTTCGCTGCATAATAGACAGAGAGGCACACAACTTGCTTTTGCTTTGCTGTCAATGACTGCCAAGCTGCTCTGTTGAAGTACTGTCATTAGATAACCAAAATTCATGTCAGCACACAAATCATGTCAAACAATCCCGAGAGGCTGAGCCAACCCAAGTACATTATAAAATCATTTGGCAAACATAACCTCAATTAAATAATAGGGAGATCTAACTTTTTCTATGTAACATGTATGAGAAAAGAGTGATGATTCCAACTTTTTCAAATGTTATGTCAGAGTTCACTGAATATTGAGATGTAAAATAATCCAATTAAAAACATCTCTTCCACTCTTCCGGCACAATATAAATTTTATGAAAATAGAAGACATGGAAACCTGTTGAAATAGACATCCCACGTGGAATAATTATAAGGGATAAAAGTTAAATATGAAGGCAAGAGCAACACCCAACTAAAAAAGTTGATGCTTTAGTTATGGATATCACCCTGTTCTATAAAGCTCAATTTAAAATTTACAAGACCAGAATATGATAACTCTCCCCTTCATTGCAGACAAACTAGGCCAGCATGTATAAGGTATATTAGACTAATCTGAACAGAGATTGGAGATGGAGAAGAGCCTAAATGGAGTATGGAATTTAAGAATGCATTGTCAGAGTCTCACCTTAGCAGAAGGAAGGTGAATAGGGCATCCAAGCAGTGCATCAATTCCTCCCAGAGATCCTTGATTTGTCAATCTCTCAATCTGATAATCAAAATCACTAAATGTTAGTGCCATCACTTATAAGTTTTCGCTATCCATAGGACAACGCACTTACAGCAGATAGTATAAGAAAGTTAGCTGGAAGAGTTTGCAAAGATACCGCCCTGTACACACATAATTTCAACCTTAGTTGTTGCAAACATGTAAGAAAAGTTTAAATAGCAAGTTGCGTAAGAATGAGCGCAGGCAAGTCAAATTACTGCTGAGAAGAGGAAGCCAAATGTAATATGTTCAGACAAATAGGAGATATATCACCATCCAAATTCATCCAGAGTTCTCCTGCAAAAAATAGAAATAGTTTATCGTAGCCTATCTTGATTTCTCAAACAGCATCAAGCACATCAGAAAGCAGGAAAACGGATCATAACAGTAAACTCACCTTCTAAACCACAACATGTGTTGTTAACAGTCAACTGCCCACCTTCAAGATCAGATAGAAACATAGATTCAAACTCGCCGACATGTTTGCCAATCCTAGAATATGAAGGCATTATTCCACCATAAAACTAGAATTTTTGGGTACCATCCTTCATTAAAAGCTTATCAATAACATTTACAGGAATTAGGTGGTTGAAACTCACCACTCCAGAATTGTTGGCTTGAGAGTTCTATGTTCTAGCATTGCGGTTAGTTCATCATAAAACAGGATCAATGGTAAGGGAAACTGTTTACAACAGCCTAGAGACATTTTCAAGAGTTCCAAAGCCTCTTCACAAGTTGATTTCTGTAGATACAAGGTATGAAAATTGTGAATTTGTGTGTGAATTTAAATGTACGAACTTTATTTTTGGACAATAATGGAGCAAACATATAATCAGGACTGTGTATCTCACAGCTAAATCTTCTAAAAGCCATTTAAATTTTCTCATTTTAAAATTGGAATATATTACAGTTCATATGTTTTAGCATTCTTACAGGAATATAAACTTTTTCATCGATTAAAAGGCAAATCTGTACCACAGCCCATTATAGTTATAATATTAAATTTCATGATAAAAAAACTTCTGAAATATTTTGTTTCTTTAAGCAAAAGCACTCAAACTAGGATTCATGACATTCACACGCATATGTATGCATAATCAAGGTCGGCCATAGAATAGTACTGCTACCAGCCATGGAAGTCTACAACTGAAAGGACTCTGGCACAAACCTGAGAAGGGGGTTGATAGGTAACATTATTTGCATCCCCTATGTACGATACTATTTTTAGCGTGCCAATTAGACCCATCTGCTTGTACTTCAGATCCGGATGGCTGACCTGCACACTTAAAATTTCGCAACTAAATAGCAAATTTATGTAACAGTAATTATATAGACATAAAACAAAATTGGAGGCAGAAGTAGAAAGTCCACTAGATAACATTGGATCATGTTAGAAATTCTTCAACTCAAAAGATTAATTAAGGGTCCATAATACCTGCTTTCGAACTATCATAAAAAGTTCGTTTGTAATTGACGACCCAAAAGAATTTGCGTAAGATCTAGCTGAAAGTGCCAGATGGCTGAACATGTCATAGACCTGCACTATCGAAAAAGCAAATGAAAAGAAGAGACCACCCTTAAACTTTAATGCCTACAACAATATAGAAACAGGAGGTAACCTACCTTGCGCAAATTTTCAACACTAAACCCTTCCAGATAATCCAGGACACCTGTGTTAGTGAACAAATAAGACACCAATATATTCGCCAATTAAAATGAATCAACATGAATTATAAATTGAATAGTATACCACTTATATTAGATGAAAGTGGAATCAATTCTTGTGCGTGTTTGGATGCCAGTAAAGCCATGGTATCCAAAGCAGAACCTACTTCAAAACTAACACCAGATCCCACATGTGTAACTAGTGCTCCAAGCACCTGTATAAGAAACCCACCTGAGAGTTCCAACAATGCATGGTTTTGTAACAAACACATGAGAGATGAAGACAATTGAACACATAACTTACTTCCTGCCTTGAATAGGTATCAACAAACTCCCGAAACAAACATATATATAAGTGTGTTCCAAACTCCCTCACTTTTTGTTCTTTGCAACCCAGCAAAAACTCCGTCAAAGAGAGAAATGAAGAGAAATACTCCTGACGAAAAGAGTAACAGTCAGAAAAAAATCATTGAAATAAAACTATTCGGTCTTCATAACAATCACCATGCACCACACCTGAACCAATTCCTTGTTTCCGCAGATACAATGGTCAAACATAACTTCCTGAATACATTCTTCGATGATTTTTTTCTTGAAGATCTTTTCAATAGTATTTTGCAAAGACTGACCATTCATGTATATGAGCATAAGCAACCATATGTCAATGACTTTGTGATCCTGAGGTTTGTCAAGGCCATTCAATTCTTTCAAAATTTCCTGGCAAAGTATCTACAGAAAAATCAAGTTAAATTAGGAAATAAATAATTAAGCAGACAAAGGAATAAAGAACATACATTCTTAAATCGAAGACTTGATCTCAATGCATCAAGAATGGCGGCCTCTGAATTATCCACAGGTGCCTTTCCTTTTAGTTTATTGTGTTGTACTGTGCGTGACGATACTCCGACAAATTTCAATTGATGACGGATCTGTGAAATTATTCTACGAATATTTTCGGTTGTTGCTGAAAGCAGTAAGAATCTTAGTAGATATGGCACATACTCCACATCAATCGTCCTAATGCATGACAATGCTATGGTAATTACCTTCATATTGAGCAAGCAAATTAATCTTAAGCATGCATGATAAGAAATGGTCATCACCTTTTGAAGCTGAGGAAAGTTGAAAAGGAATAAGAATATCACAGGCTGTTGAAATGAATTTAGAGAAGCATAAACCTAAGTCAATTAGGCTAAGCAGCTGCTAGGCTTACACACATAGGGACCAAATGTTTTTTGGCATCAAAAGATAAATTGATTACTAATACTAATACAAGAGAAGATATGTAATCAAGTTTGAATACTGAAGTTATGTTTGTTTGAAACTTGAGGTAGCACAAGCTTCAACAGGTTGTGCATGATAAGTTACCTTCAAGAAATAGAATTATAATTTCTTCGAGAACATTAGAAACAAATAATTTAATTTTTTTATACAGATCTCAAAAGCCAAACATGCTGTAGATTAAGGAGAAAAACAAAAACCTGTTCTTGCAACTGCTCATCCAAATTAAGGTTAGAAAAAGAGTCGAGAACAGGTACAATAATAGCTGAATCCTCCTGCAGCATTTTCTCTAGAGAATCAACCACGGTCTTATTGTTTTGATCGCCGATTATCTCAGGGAGCGACCCAATGATCTCTTTCTTTAAATGCAAAGGGCAAATAGACAGAACTTGCATAAGTTTATCAGTGAAGGTACCGGGATCAACCATAAAATCAAGCCACCGAAAATGGTTAATAATAAGCCTGTCAACATCATCTTCAAGTGGCAATGACGTTCCAGAACACTCTGAATTCACATCAAAATACTCGGGAAGTTTCTCTAGTAGCAGATCCTGAACGTCCAGTTGGATTGAAGGTACCAGTAGAAGATGCCGAACTAAACTATCATTTCGTGTTGAACTGAAACCATCAAGATTAGAAGCTGCAAGAACCCTACCAGAGAAACAGATTTACATTCTTAGAACAATATTCGGATTCTCAGGAAACTAGATACACACAATTCAGAAAATCCCTAACATCTAACCATATTCATTTCATAAAGTTATTGCACCACACAAGAGAAGCTATCTATACCAAAAATTAAGCAATTATCATAATGATTAAGTTCCATCAAATAGACTGATGGACTGAAATGAAGAAGCTAACAACAGAGATAGGAACAATCACTGTTCAGTTAAGCCTAAGCTAGGGCATCCTAACCTTCCACATACTGTTTGCCTATATTTTCTCAGCAACCAAACATCAAATTTTCAAATAATAAACCAAATTGAGCAGAGATTAAGCAAAAGTTCAATAGATTACTCATTTCATCATCCACTACCAAAAGCACAAAGTACAAACATAAAACAAACCTAAAAATCATTTACATCCAACTCCAATCTGAAGCAATTGAGCCAAACTAAAATTAGCTTCCACATTTGGCTTCTCCGCACTGTTTGCCTAAATTTTTCTCAGCAACCAAACATCAAAAATTCAAATAACGAACCAAATCGAGCAGAGTTTAAGCAAAAGTTCAATAGATTACTCATTTCATCATCCACTACCAAAAGCACAAAGTACATACACAAACAAACCTAAAATGTGTTCATATCCTAATCTGAAGCAATTGAGCAAAACTAAAATTACACTCACCGGCGCAAGTTTTGCGAAGAATCGATGAAGGAAGAGAAGCCGGAGAGGAAATCGGAGCGGAGCGCGGCGCCATCGTCGCCGGAGAAAAGGCTGTGGAGATGGCGACGGAGCTTGTGCGGATCGGAGGGGAGGCACGGCGGTCCCGAGGGGTTCACGAGGGTGCAGCCCGCGTCGGCGAGAATCGTCACCAGCTTCTCGAGCCTCGCCTCGCCGGCGGATCCAGACGGCGGCGGAGGAGGAGGAGCCGATTCGTGCGGCGGCGGTTCGGCGGCGGAGGGTTTGGGGGCTTTGGGAGGGAACGGAGGGACGAAGGAGGAGGAGGATGGTCGCTTCCGAGAGGAGATCTGGTTGCGAAGAAGCACCATCGGTGTGAGAGAGTGAACGGAGGAGGAGCAAAATGATGCTCTCGTAGCCTCTGGTCCCGTATAAATAGGCGCTGAGAAAGGGCGCGAATTTGCATCACACTCAGGCTTGGCTCAGGTCGACCTGTCGTTTTATTCGGTTGATACTTGATAGGTTTTGATCATTTTACGACGTGTCGTTTTGTTCGGTTAATAGGTTTTGATCTCATATTTTACGACATGTCGTTCTATTCAGTTGGTTTTGCTCATATTTTACGACATGTCGTTTTATTCAGTCAATAACGTTTGCTCTCATATTTTACGACATGTCGTTTTATTCATGGCTTTTGCGCTGGTATTTTACGATATGTCGGTTTATACAGTTGATAGCTTTTGAGGTGATGTTTTGCGACATGTTGTTAGAAGAATAACATATGCCCTAATAGAAACCAGACTTCTAATACACTATATAATTGGGAATGAATTAAATTATTTACATTTTACACCCGACACCATTTAAACCAACTCAATATATATATACGATCTACATGCAAATCAACCTGACTTATAGATATTCTAATCAGCAGTACTGCCGATGTATGAATTGAAATCGGCGGCGTCACGTTTATTATACGAGGAGCTCACTTTTATATAAGCGAGGTTCTGAGTTTGAATATTTATACAGTGTGTTAAAGTTTATTGTCTTTTGTAAATTAAAAAACGAGGTATCCGTCACTTCACCCACGATATCTACTCATACGTGAAGAAGAATGTTGTACATGAAAAGAGATGTTTGATTTCAATAATACTATAAAGGTGTAGAACTTGTAAACCCATCAAGCTTGAACAACACGTATAGAATTGCATCGATTTATCCCGAAAAATAATAACACTTTTCAGCTCCCATTCTATATAAGAGTGGGTCTTATTGAGTAAACTATTAATATATCAATCTTAAGGATTCATAGGAATCATAATTGTGGTGCTGACTTATTTCATCATACAATCGAGACCAAATTTTAATGCATATCTAAAATAAATAAATAATACACTTCAGTTTTGATAAACAAGCCACTGCATGCATGGCTCTACGAACCATGCATAATTATCAAACAAGACTTCTCTTTTTGACCCTTACCATCAGTCCATGTTTCATATGGAGAACAATAGAATTGCAAGGACTAACTGGATGATCTTCAACAATTTCGAGTTGATATTTGAGAAGAATCGCAACTGCAATTATCTTTATTTGAACGAAACTCATGTCCTTGCCCAAACAACTCCTTGGTCCTGCACCAAATGCGGAGAACTTGCAAGATGGTACGTGGACAATCTCTTTGTTGGCTGAGATCCACCTCTCCGGCTTGAACTCCAAGCAATCCTTACCCCAAATACCTTCCGCCCTTCCCATTGCATAGTAGGAAATGATGATCTTTGTATTTGCATTCACTTTGTGGCCGCTGGGAAGAGTGTCTTGTTGTAGTGCAGCTTTGTGGTTGAGAGGCACGGATGGATAGAGCCTCAGTGTCTCGCAAATTGTTGCGTGAAGATAAACCAGTTTGTTAAGCTCTTGCATACTGAAAATGCTTCTCGGCCCATCTTCTTCTTCTTTCTTCAGATCCAAATGTTCATTGATCTCTTCCATAATCTTGTTCTCAACGCGTGGGTGATTTGCAAGGAGCCAGAGAAGCCAAGACAGAGCTGCACTTGATGTGTCTCTTCCTGCTCCAACAAGACTAGTTGCCATGTCTCTCAAAAACTTGTTAGGATTCGAAGTATTAGTAGGAACAATCCCATCTTTTACCGGTTCTTCCAAAAGATAAGCTGTCAAAAAGTCGTAGTTGCTTTCTTTCTCCACTTGGCTTAGTTGATGCTTCTCTCGCTTTGACTCAATGCATTGGTATACAAAGCGATCATAAGTCTTCAAGGCTGTCCTGAGCTTCTTCTCTTCTCCGAGCTGGAGCCACCTCATCAACCTCCAATACTTATTTGGAACAAAATGCCTGTAGAGCAAAACCTCCTCGATTTGGCTTATGGCTCTCTCGTAAGTAACTTCTGAAAACTCCAGAGTGAGGCACCCTGGATCGCAACCTAAAATCAATAAACAGATAACGTCAAAACCTAATCGGATAATCACATCCTCCATATTTACCTCCGTTTCTTGTGAGCAGACATGGTCGAGTATCGGATACAGGCTCTTGACCACCTTCTCCTGAATCGTTCTCTCCAGGAAGAGCTGGAACTTGCTGTCCTTGAAATATTTGTGGATCATCTTCCTCTGGAAAACCCACAGATCCGAATCTACCGCAAGAATCCCATCTCCCATGGGCTCGAAGATCTCGAAGAATTCAGGGCCTTTCGGGTAGTTGGAGAAACGTTTGCTGAAGATATGATTTATGTTCACTGGATCACTGGTGACCACAAAGTCCATGTTCGTAAACCATGGCCCTTTGAACTGGAATGTGCCTCCACACGCCCTCAAATTCTTCGTTATGAACTCGTGGATGTGCTTCAGATTGAAAAGAAGCCTGGGAAGATTCCGAAATATAGGCCAATACAGAATAGTCAATTTCTTGTTCCTCTTCCAGTGAAAAAGAAACACCAACAAGCAAGCAAAGGCAACCAATACTTTGATATTGGGAGTAATTGTAGCCATTGCAACTTTTGTTGAGCTCTTGACTTCTATTTTCTCTCAAGGAGTTTTATGATGAAGGAGAAGGTGTTTGATTACTATTGAATGTAACATACAAGAGTTTATATAATGAGTAACGAACATATATGACAAATCTTATAAGTAGATTTGAGTATTGCTTGTGTCCAATTAATACTGGAAGTTAGATATCAATATCTTGATCCTCAAATGTCCGTGTTCGACTTTTTCCCACTTATTAAAGTTAGTTGATAGTTGTATGGAAATAAATATGCTCACCAATTAGGAAAGCAACGAGAAGGAAAATAAGATTTATTTTATTCAGTTATTTATTAAAAAGGAAAAAAAGTAATAAATGATTAGATCATTTCCTTTAAATTTAAAAGGAAATATTGTATATTAAGCCAAAAAACAAAAGGAGAACGTCAAAAGGAGAGGGCAAGTCAATATGAGATCAACGTCAAAAAACAACATTAATTACAGGTGAATTAAATGTTTGTTTTTCAAAATAGGTGTAATAATAAAACCTTGGCATCCTAAGGTTTTATGAAAATGTTAATTAAAATCTCTGACATGAAATGAAATGAAATGGAATGAATCATGTAACTTGTCAAATGAAATGGTAAATAAACAAAACAATATATAAATAAAACATGCTTGTATGAAATGAAACATTAAATAAATGAACTAGTAATAAAATGAGACACGAAATTAAATAAATGAAAATTATGTTCGTAAGCACAAAAGTTGAATCATGAAAAAATTGTGTAAAATGATGTAATCAC
>JAYMTP010004222.1:0-15344 GCA_036897365.1 Geranium brycei | reverse complement strand
TTCGGTCCGGTTTCGGTCGGTTTTTCGGTTTTCAGGTTTATATGAACACCCCTAATGAATAGGTTGAGGAAGTGGTGTGTGAACACGTGTGAGAACAAATAGAGTTATTGGAGCAAGAGCCCCTGGAAATGGTACTTGTTACATGTGGATCTTTTCCAACACCTCTTTCCCATGCAACCCAACATTTCGCTGCCGCCTCCTTTTTCACCTTCACCAATATGCCCTCTCATTTCTATAATTATATCGCATGTCAATTCTATGCACAAAGCTCCAATTATTATTAATTAATCCACTTCTTTTCACATTCATCCACTTCTATTCCAAGTATTAATGCTTATTTTATTTTTATATAATCATTTTCAAGAAAATGAAATAAAGAGATTAAATGCTACAAAATACAATTATCACACATCAATTGATTAAATAAGCATTGAATGTGATTTAACAATTGAAGAGTAATTAATTAAATAAGAAGAAGAAGGGTATTTAGGTAAAAGGAAAAAGTAGGCAGAGTTGGTGGCAGAGCAGAGACAGAGGCAGAGAGGTGAAGGTGAATGAATTGTACACTTGTCTAGTCATATAAAAAGCGGCACTTCATACTTGTATCTCTCCTCCACCACAAACACATTCCTCTCTCACACACCCATTGCATTGTGTAGTTTATATATACATCTACGAGTCTCGCTATCAGGTATATATGTTTCATTTCTTCCAAATAGTATGAATAAATTAAATTAAAGTTTCTTCTTATATAATTTATATAAATTGTGTTATAAAATATTGATTATTTGATTACCTTTTAAATTGAATAATATATTTTGAAATAAGAAAGGGGTATACTTGTATTTCTTGTCTTCACATGTTGCACATGCTATCCCATTTACCTTTTCAATTTATTATCTCATTTTTAATTTACATTGTTATTAGTAGTAGTGGTAGTATTATTAAGTTAAATATAATATGTGAAAGTATTTTTCTGAACATCTCATTTAATTCATTTTAGCTTGTCAAAAAAAAGTACATAGTATAAAGTACTACTTCTATGCAACCGAGGTTTCTTTAACATTGTTACACTTTCACATCATGACTTTGTCATGTACTAATGAAGAGTTAATATAATTAACTACTTTTTATTTACTTAAATTAAATGAAGGGGTAATTACACAAATTGGTAGTGTATTTCACTTTTATAATAAGTGGTTGTGTATTTTAATTATTACAAAAGTAGTTTCTAACTTTTAGAGTACACAAATTATAATTATTCATTCAACTATCAACTTAAGTTTTTAGTTAAATTAATTCTTAAATATAGTATCAAAGCTCATATCTGGTGGACACGAGTTGGAAGCCTAGAGCTTGCATAACGTACTAATATACCATTATTTAGTCATTTTTTTACATATTATACTCCCCTCTTAATTATTAGGTTCCTCTTAAGTTTCTTATTCTCAAAAGATCTCAACTCTCTTCGACGAGTTTGACTATCCTCTTTGGCCTATTCTCAGAAACAAAACAAAAAACTATGGTTCACGTCTTACATCTTAAAAACGGGATTATTTGTGCATGTTAGAGTATAAAAATATGATATGTTTTTCAACCATCATTTCAATATTCTTTTTTTAATATATTATTTAAATCTTTTAGTTGAGTATAAAACAGGCTTACATGTCTTTTGTAAAACGAGTAATTTTTTTCTAAAAATAACGTAATTTTCTCTATAACTGATAGAAAATGATTTCAAGAATCAGACGCGTTGAAAAAGATAGAGATTTTGTTTTATATTTTGGAGGCAATTACATGGTGACAATTATTTTTACAATAGAGGAATAACACAATTATTATTATAAAATTGGGAGGGCTTAGAGCCACTTTCTACGACTATCACATAAATAAATTAAGGAAATCTTTTCACCCACTTATGATAAAAACAAAGTCCAAAATACTCTAACTTGTTTTATTCCACAATAATACCTTAGAAATCTCCGTTTGGACGTGAGAGTTTCAAAGTTGGCCGGTGCTGTCTCTAATTTAAGGACACTCTACAATAAGATACGTAAATTACAAAGAACGGAACCAATAAAATAACCTCAAATACTATAATAAAAATCGGTTAGTGAGAGAAGTTTAGAGAATGACTGTAAAAGCGATTCAATCCAAGGTAATAGACACTCTATTTATCTTGGCTTCATCTACTAAAACCAAATAGCCTCGAAATTTAAGGTTACTAGGATTTGGCTAATTGTATCACTCAAAAATGATGGTTCGAGTCTTACTAGGTCACCTGTTTTAGAACAAATGTAAGACAATTCAGTCTTGATCTTAAACTTCTAGTTACCTATAGCTTTGCTCACTAATGCACCGAATTTCGAGCTTAAATCTTAATTATTAGGACCTCAAAATTCGGTTTGGAGAAGGAGACAAGAGAAATGAATTGCATTGATGGGGCTATTAATGATTATTTTGTGAGGTTTACACTTAAACCTGCCCCAAAAATTTTAATACATATTCCTTAGGTTAATGCATAAGCATAAACCAAGTAAAGAACGACCAAATTAAATTAATAAGCTATATATATTTTTTCACTCATTTTACTGTAGAAGTTGATGGTCAGGTGGACAGAACTTCTAAAAATTAATCGGTTTTATATTTTTATGAAACAAATTAATATACGTGCATACAATCAAAATATATAAATATTAAAGGTGTTAATAATTTTTTTTAATATTTGTTATACATTTAAAAATATAAACATGTAAATAAAAATAGCAATAATTAGTATAAGTATTTAAGTTTTTTGTTTTAATGCTTTAAATTGATATTTTTGTAAAACAAAATCATCTGAACCGGACCAGATCCAATTTGACCTACATAAATTTGATTTGACAATGAAAATCGTGTAGCCGATATAAATTGTTCGATTAGATAAAATTGAACTGGTGTGGTAAGAATATGTATTTTACAACACTGCTCACTTTCACAGTTTCCAACTTTCATCCCTCAACTTTTTATTATATGATAAGTTCATGTTGTAGTGAGTCTTCGTAAGTTTTAACAGAGTGAATTTGATGTGTTCATTGTTATTGTGGTTAGTTAGGTGATAATGACAATGAAACCATGTTCTCGATACGAATATACCCCCTTGTCCTCCACGGACAGAACCCAAATGACGAAAACACCCTCAGCCGTTAAACCTTTTCATGTGGTCTTTTAAGTCATTGCATGTGTCAAGTTCTTGCTCCTTAATGTAACAAACGATATAAACAATGTGGACATTGTTGGTGACGCCTGTTTATAAGCCGCTTGTTCTGTAATCTGACCTGTGTGTTTCCTGCTCTTTTCAGGCAACCACAATTCCCAATTGCAATTGCAATTGTTGACAAGTATATAATCATGCCGTACACCGCAGTGCCGATCCCGACCTCTCCTTTCGTGGCGTCACACGGCAAATATATACAACCCAGTTTTACAGACCACGACGGCCTTCGCCGCTCAAACTCAGGTGTAGACCTGTGCAGCCAGGCTCGGATGCGCAGGTCTCATTCGGACAACCACCTCTGCCGCATCCGAGCTTCCTCGACGGAACCGAAGCTCAAGAACAGCAAGTCATTCGGCATCTTCCCCTTCCAGCTCTCCACTTCGATCCTCCCCAACGCCGTCAAGTCGTTCCTGTTCGATCACGAGACGAGCAAGGAAGCTGAGGTGACGGAGAAGGAGGAGATTGAGAATGAGAGTGGTGATTGGATGGAGACGGTGTTGGAGGTCAGGAGCCGTTGGAGGAACAACAGACAAGCCACAGAGGATGGTGTTGTCATCGACGACGATCAGAGTGTGAGCAGCGATTGTAATTGCGACGAAGAAGACGAGAGTGGATGCGAGGTCTGTTACAGTTCGGACGACGAAGAGGATAGGAGATATGATCAAGAATCGTTCTCGAAGCTGCTGGTTCAAGTGCCGTGGCCCGACATCAAGCTCTACTCTAAGCTCGCCTTTTTGTGCAACACTGCATATAAAATCCCACAGATCAACGTATGTATAACCTCTTTTATCTGCACTATTCTAAATATCTCCGACCTGTCTGATTAATCGTTTGTTAATTTCTAGTTAATCTCCGATTAATCCACAAAAGGAAACCCTTCCTACCGGACTAGCACCTAGTATTTTTTTTTTAAAATACAGCTGATATGCAATGTTATAAGAATTCCAAATTAATCTCTTATCAGTCCCCAGAAAGCCTATTTCGCCAACACTTAACGTTTTTTGGAACATTGCTTATATGTACATAATTTGTTGGTGCATACAGAGTATAGCTAACATTGTTAAAAATTGCAGGCTGGCGATTTGAGAAGGAACCACGGATTGAGGATGGTGACATCTTCATTAGAGAAGAAGGCAGTGGCAGAAGCTCTGAAAGCGAAGTTCGAAAGAGACTCCATTGGTGTGGGTTCCAATTTGGAGGAACCAAAGGAGCTGAAGCAGAAGCGTCCGATCCGGCCATACACAGCCTACGAGATAGCTGCTTCTGCAGCATCTTACATGAAGGACATGTTATCGCTCGGGCACACGGGAGAGGAAGCAGCGAGAGAGGAGGGAGAGGTGCCGCCTCGCGTGTTCACTTCAGAGGCGGCCGCTTGCATGGCCGCCTCCACCATGACAGCTGTCGTCAGCGCTGGCGAGGAGGAGAAGCTCAAGGCCGCGAACGACCTTCAGTCTCTCCATTCCTCGCCCTGCGAGTGGTTCATATGCGACGACCCTGCCACCTATACTCGTAGTTTTATCATCCAGGGATCGGATTCATTGGCTTCGTGGCAGGCCAATCTCTTCTTCGAGCCCATCAAATTCGAGGGGACGGATGTGGTTGTTCACAGGGGGATATACGAAGCGGCCAAGGGGATATACGAGCAGTTCATGCCCGAGATATTGGAGCATCTCGACAGATATGGAGATCGCGCGAAGCTTCAGTTCACGGGTCATTCTCTTGGGGGGAGTTTGGCTCTCGTGGTGGATTTGATGCTGCTGAGCAGGAAGGCTGTGAAGGCCTCTGCTCTTCGCCCCGTGGTCACTTTCGGTTCCCCCTTTGTGTTCTGTGGAGGGCAGAGGATCCTGAGGGAGTTGGGGTTGGACGAGAGCCATGTTCATTGTGTTATGATGCACAGAGATATCGTGCCGAGAGCCTTCTCCTGCAACTATCCAGACCACATTTCGATCCTCCTCAAGCGCATCAAGTCATTCCGCTCCCATCCTTGTTTGATCAAAAATGTGAGCACCATCCTCATTTTTCACCTTCCCATTCTCATTCCTGTTCCTATTGCTGATATGTGGTGTATGTATGTATGTGCAGAAACTATTGTACTCGCCGATGGGTAAAGTATTCATACTACAACCGGAGGAGACTTCGTCGCCTCATCATCCACTGCTGCCTCCGGGGAGTGCAATGTATGCGATGGAGAGGTCGCAATGTGGGTCTGCCCTTAAAGAGTTCCTCAACAATCCTCACCCCATAAACACCCTGAGCGATCCCACCGCGTACCGATCCCATGGAACAATCCTCAGAGATCACCACTCCAGCAACTATGTCAAGGCAGTGCAAGGGCTGCTCAAGCAACACACAAACACAAACACAAACATAAACAAAAAAAGAGTTGTGACTTGGCCGCATGTGGTGGACAGTAGCAGGTTAGCAGCTAAGGAGGTTATGTCTGGTGTTTAAAGGATTTTTCTCTTCTGTAGATATTTATTTAGGTTTGGAATAAAGGTCTCTAATCAATTGTTAATAATACCCTTTTGTATTGTATATATGGAATAATAATGTCTTTATATTCTTTCATTTCACAGCAACTCTGTTGAAAATCTGGTACATGAGCCGGTGAGATGAAATTCAAAATACACTACCAGTATGTGCTAAAGATACAATTCATTCTTAGATGAAACCTAATTCTTGATCTAAGAAAGTACCTTAATCAGCCAAGTTACAATTAATTAATAATACTCCTATATTAAATTAAATTAAAGTATCTATTTGAAATCTTCCACTGCTCACATTCAAAAATTATACTCCATACAAAATTTGCAATACAAGTACCCAATCAAATAAAATAAGTAAAGAATATGAGAAGTACAATGTTTGAGCAAAAAATTAATCCAAAAATATCTTTATACGATGTCCTACAAGAGTAGTGTAGCAGCAAAAAATGAATCAGTGTAGCTCCAAATATGGCTTACTTGGTACGCAGGCCAGAGACATTTGTCAGACCCATCTTTCCAATTATGCGCCTCTCGATTGCTGGAGGAGTATTCAGCCCCATGCTCAGACTGAATTCGTTTGCGAGCTTCACAAGCCTATTCTTGTCCTTTCCCGCCCTACTGCTGTTATAGTAACCAAGCCAGGCCTGATATGCTAATTCTTTGTTGTTCATCTCCACTCTGGCCAGTGCTCCATCCACCTGTTTATTTTGAATCCACATCCGAAAAATATTGTAACAACATTATGGTACTAAACAAGGAAAACATTTAACAAAACCCACCATCTTCTTTGTGTTTGCATCAGTCGAAGGTGCCCGGGTCTTTGATATAGGCAAATCCTTGACGGAAGATATAAAGAATTCCTCCCAAGGTGCCAATAAAAGTATGCCTTGTCCTTCTTTCCCCTTACGCCCCGTTCTACCAAGTCGATGTATGTACTGTTCTCTGCCAGATGGCAAACCCACCTGTGACAGCAAGCACATATATTAGTTACCTTCAATTTAGTTTTCCTCCACCAGAAAGTTTTGACTTTGTAACTCCAAATTGCATTGTACTATTCCTCCTCAAAATTATGAATGCCCAAGTCTTTAGCTACCATTGTCAAAAGAAAATGATAGTATATGTCAGGAAGTGATGACAGGGGTATTAAGAAAATACCTGTACAACAAGAGTAACATCTGGATAGTCAACACCCCGAGCAGATACATCAGACGTCACAAGGATAAGACCCTTCGACTTTCTGAATTCATCAGAAACCCTGGTTCTTTGTTTTTGATTTTTTCTTGAATGGATTTCTCTAACGTTTAGTTTGAGTTGCCTAAGAAGGTCAGCGACCATTTGTGTGACCCTCGCAGTGGTGCAGAAGACAAGTACCTGCACAAATCAATAGCTGGATAACCCATTTTGACAAAGGCTGTAATCTTTAACGATCTTGAGAAAGCTTTAGGAGAAACATAATGGTTATGATGCATCAAATACTTATGGAAGCTTCCACAAATATTCAAGAGCATTGTTTTTATCTTGTTTGCCAGCATATATTTTACATTTTTCAGACACTGTATGAACAGAAACAGAATAAATCTCCACAGAAATTCATTGATAAAGCTAATCCAGAAAAAAAGGTTCTTAGATAACAACACATACCTTATAGTCAGCCTCCTTTGCAATATGATCCTTTAGGAGTGTACAAAGTATAGAGAAGTGTTCAGCTAATGGAGCAATTAAATAGACCTGTGTGACCTGAAATGACTCAAGAATTTAAGAATTGAAATACTTTTTAAGTTTATAAATATACACGGAAAAGACTGCCAAGAAGAGCCTACCTGTGAATGTGTCTCCCCAGTGCCTTCTTGAACAGTATTTATAAATTCGTAGTCTGGTTTCAAAGCAATATGACAGATGTGGCGTAGCTATGTACCAAAAAAAACATACATACTTAAAATTCCATTTAAAGTCAGAACTTAAAGAACATTAGAGAAAATAGAGAAACCTCGTCTGGAATTGTAGCAGAAAACATAAGTGTTTGCCGTTGTTTTGGAGTGGCTGCTACTATCTTTTCAATATCTTTACGGAATCCCATTTCTAGTAAACGGTCAGCTTCATCGAGTACAAGGACTTTCAGACCTATCAGCTTATTGGCAAACCCTGGGGTATTCTGGATATGATCTTGAAGTCTTCCAGGTGTAGCAACAAGAATCTGCTAGTTATAAATGTGTAAAAAATAAATATATAGAATCGTTTTCAGATGAATATTTCAAGAAGGAAATGATGATTTTGCTCCTTTGTGAGCATTTAAATATATATGCCCGGTAAGGCGCAAATGTCTAAATAGAAGTATCTCTAAGATTCCTTGAGTAAGCAACAATAATGGATAGTGGATAGACAATATTGTATTTTCATTTTCTGTTCTAAGATTAACAGAATCCCAAAAGTTAAATAACACTTCAAACAGTTAGGATCATTATATAGGTCCAAGCTTACTCCAACTGAAATCAAATCCGAAAAATGACTTGGTAACTGTTTAATGGATTACCTGTCCCAGCAATCATAAGAAACTCACCTGGCAAAGGTTTGATTTCACACGCTTCTGTTCTGTCTCAAATTTTGTACCACCAATCACAACTTGAACACCAATAGATGGATGATATTTCAACAGCTTGCCAGCTTCTGTGGCAGCTTGAGTTGCAAGCTCTCGGGTTGGGCAAATTACAAGAACAAGAATTGGTTGGGACCTTGCCTCTCCATCAACATGAGGTGATTTAACAACAAGTTCAATAGATGGAAGCTGAAATGAACAATTACAGTAATACGTTAGCCTCCACATTTCTTACTTAGCAAACAATCTTCTGTGGTTAACAGACCCGCATAAATAATAGTTACCAAAAATGCTACAGTTTTTCCTGTGCCCGTCTTAGCCTTCGCCAGAACATCCTTACCTATAGAAGACACAATTATAGAGAAAAGAAAAGCAAGAAAATGGAAATGTCAGGTGATCTAATACAAGCGGGCTGTAAATGAGAGAATGCAACATGCTTTATAATTAAGCTGGTGATTGATTGGCATGGTAGTTAAGGTACATTATAGAAGGTAGAAACATCTGTATTGATTTCTGTTTGAGCAAGAATAAAACATAACTGTTGATACACTGGTATCAAAAGGTTACAGTAAATCACAGCTGGTTCATTCAATTTTAATCTACTTGAGGTTAAGTGTTCAAAATAACTGCAATATAATAAAACCATACACGGATTTATCTTTTATACAAACCATTCTTAGAACAAAAAATTTTAGATATTAACAAACCTTTAATTATTACTGGAAAAGATGCCTCCTGTACCATCGTCATTTTCTCATATCCAGCATCTTTGATGGCTTTTAATGATTCGGGGGAGACTGAGTACTGATTGAAACTGCCAGCATTAGCAAAAGTCAGAATCATGAAGAGCTTCAACAGATCAAAGGAGCGAGCCTGATTAGAGAGCCTAAAAATTATGGCAATACAAAAATATGCAAATTGATCAAAGAATTGCTTTACACGCACAACAGCTGTTCATTCATGTAGATTTAGGTATAGCTAAAACACATTACATAAAAGAACTTGGAATAAGAAAAGGTTCCTACTACTTATGATCAGTAAATTTAAGGCAGATACTAGATATCTAAATCTAAATTTAAAGCCCAAACTTTTCTTTTCAGTGGGGTTAACCCCGGTCTTTACAACAAATCTAGAGGAGATTTAACCATACCAGAAATTCCTACCCTGAAAAAGCTGCTAAATAACAGAGAGCTAATGAAACAAAGTAATTGCAAGTCCTTATAGAACAGATGTAAGATAAGTGGCTTCTTTCACTCACCATGCAGAGCAACATATTGCACCCGGAAAACATTTTGAACAAAATCCATCATGTCAAAACTCAAACCTTGAGTAATATTTTAAATTTTGAAATATTTCGTCCCTGGTCCCTCTATTAATTTTGATGTTTTAAGAAAAGATTGATGCTCCAAACAGTACCCTTATCATCCAATTTAAAGCAATAAGTATCTAATTTTGTTCGATTTCGGTCGTCCCCATTGTGAGCTGTTAAAGTGCCGACGTGACATCCCCATGGCACCATTTCGTTGGCTAGTTGAAATATCGCATCCCTACTTAATTATGGTGTTAGGGAATAGGCGTGCGTTACAAAATAGTAGCCTTACTATACTCATCAACCAAACTTAGAATTGGAACTTGTGGTTCCAAATTGGAATAACACGAATAAATAATAAGTGTACTAGGTGGAAAACAAAAATCTCTCTTGGTATGAAATCAGAGCAAAAGGGTTAAGGGACCATAACTGTAACAATATATTCTGAAACATTTTCCTTAAAGAATACATCATGTCTTTCAGTGATCCATGGCCATACATTTTTCAAAATGAAATCAACCCACTTCCCATAACAAATGTACAAGCAGAATAGAATATACATACACAATGATACTCAAGTAACCACATCAAGTAGCAAAGTGCTAACAATTTCACTTATAAAGTCCTGTAAGAGATTGAACAAGCCATAAAGAATAGACGCACCTGGTCTCACTCAAGTGAGAAGTATCATCTCCCGAAGAAGTCTTCACCGATGGAGGGTTCTCGTTCCCAGCTCTGGGACTGTTGGAACTGCCGAGAGTGTTGGAGTCCGCCTCTCTCTTCCTCTTCTTCTTCTTCTTCATGGACACTCCTTCGCCGTGTTTACCGTTACCAGCCTCGGGCTCGTCCGTAATCAATCTTTTTGCACCCTTCCCCATCTTGACCTAGCCTCCGAGCACCAATTGGTTGGGTTGGGTGGGCACCGCCGCGAGTTTAAGGACAACGGAGCGTGTAGGCAAAATAGGGTTTAAGCCGTTTGGGCCCTTTAGGAGGACGAAGGGAAAAGGGTTGGTTTGGTTTGGTAGGGTTTAAGAAAATTTTGTATAAATATGTAAGTGGTAATTTCACCCACCGCCACATAACTAAACCTCGTTTTTAATCTACTACACGTCTCTACACCTGATTAAAAAATTACCCTACCACAACGTTCTAAAATTCTCTAAGTGCTACTCGAACAGAGAAGCTTTAGAGGATTAAATGGAGATGAGTAGAAAAATAAATTGAATTTAAGGATTAATCAAAAATTAATAGAGAATCAATCGAGAACTAATAAGACAAGTCGGAGATTTTTAGAATAATTTTAATTTATTACACCTAATTAAAAAATTACCCTACAAATATTTAGGGCTGCAAAAAATTAACAGTCTCCGATAAACCGGCTGAAATTGGGCAGAATCAGACCGGGATTAATCAGAACCAAAAGAAATCGACTGGGCTTCGGTTTTGAACTGTGAGAACCTATGAGTATCGATTCGGTTCTTAATTTTTATTATTGATAACCATAGTTAATCGGTTAAACCAATAGAGGTTTACTCTCAATACGTGGCAGAATATAGATCGACGATCCTCGTTCGTCCACGTGTATCAATAAATCACATTTAAATATTCACTCCAAAACCCTAATTTCTCATCTCTTGCTCCTTTCATTTTGCTCCCCCGCTCTGCCGCTATCTTATGGTTCTAGACTTAGGTTATAAAACTGGACAAGATCCATGACACCTTCAGAGGAAGAGATCGACGTCGCCAAGACTCCGACACGGAGCGTGACAGACCTGATTCGGGAAAAGTGTTGGTTCCGTTCGTACAGCTTGTCGTGACCCGTCTCCATCTCCACCGAGGAGTTTCAGTTGGTCCGCGTAAGATTTTGGTTCTTCCGAAGAGACAACGACTTGCTCTGAGAGCGACATCGCAGGTTTTCCTTGCTCTGGTTTTTTGTTCGCAATCGTTTTGATTGTGGTGTTTTTCTTTTGGCATTTTGTCAAACAATTTTTTTGTTAATATTACTTATTTGTCATAACGGATTTAGATTTAAGTGGAAAAAACTGTGAAAATTTTCGATTAATCGATTTCGCAGTTTCACACCATTACTGGTCCGGATTCGGTTCACAATTTCGGTAACTAAATCCCACCAGTTTGGATTTTGATTTAAGGGACTGATTCCGGTGAACCAATTTTGAGCACCCCTACAAATATTTCATTTTTATATAGTTACTATTTTCATCGATTTTCTTAGTTAAAAACCCAACATGATGTGCAATGTAACTAGTGATAAATACTATATAATGACTAAAATGTCATTTGTGATATTTTACACTTCATTATCAATTTTAGGGATGGCAACGGTCAGGTTTGGGTCCGGTTAGGCCAAACTCGCACCCGCTCACTGTGAGCCGGTGTCCGACCTGAAAAAAACACGGTCACCCTGAATGGGTGTCCAACCCGCACAAAAATCGTCGAGTATGGATTTTCTCCGACCTGAAATTCATTTAATTAGCAATTTTTCTGTGGGACACTTGTTCTATCAAAACCAGAGCAACAACTAAATAGTCAAATCTAAAAGACTGGATTCAATAAGTTAGGTAAATCACAAACAGATAGGCCCAATTAGATTACATAGAGACAAAAAAAATTTCAAATCGCCAATTGTAAGCTTTTCCGGAGACCAAACAGGAGTACAGGAGAAAATGCAATGAAAAGAAAGAGGTTAGAGGTGAAGTAAACTTATAATCAAAGTCAGCGACAAGAGGAGGCGAGTTCGCCGGTGAGAGTTGATTGAGACAGTGAGTCGTTGGTGATAGGGGTATTATACCGCTTTTCTAACACCGATTTACCACATTTTGACCTTGTTTCGTCCTCGTTGGGTACAAATTACTCTCATTTTATGTCTTTTTTACTTTATGGGTACTTTGAGTACAAATTCATATTTTGGACCATTTTTCGGGACAAATTCAAGATTGTCCTGTGACCCCGATGGCCACTCACATGGCCATCAACTTGGATCTCGAAGCCCAACGATTTCAGCCCAAAAGTGAATCACCCCGTGGCCAAGGGCCATGGTCTGTGACAGCCCCACAACGAAACGAAGGCCACGACCCATGGTGAGCTCACGACCCTCAGCTAGAAGCGTCCCGTGGTCATTTAGTCATGTCCCATGACCACGTCCCACTTTAGAACGTGCATCGTCATGCGGAGTCGTGACTGAGGCTTGTGAGCGAAGATTCCAACCGTGGCCACCTGGAGGCCACCCAATCAGTCAATTGAAGGACATTGTGGACAAATCGTGAGCGAGAATTACACGACACGACAAGATCACGATCCACGTGCCCCCGACAATTGGCGACTATAAAAGGAGTCGACGCAATTGGGGAAATGATCGAATTAAAAATCCAGAAAATACATTCTACGTCTGTGTCTTCAAGTCAGAGAGTTCTGAGTAGGTCCTAGAGCCATTCTAGAGGTCCATTAATCAAGCTACGAGGGAAAATCAAGAGAACTACAAGCTTATTTATGTATTAATTCTCAGATTTAGGAATTAAATCTGAGTTTTACTTTATCAATTGTTTATGAACATGAGGAACTAAATTGATTTGGGGATTTGAGGCGATGAACGTATGAATATTATTTAGGGAAATTAGATAATTAATTTAATATGTTTGCTGCACCTGGTAGAGAATTTTCATTATATATGTACTTAATGCTTCTTGCCTTCAATTGCGTCTGATTAATCTAGTTTACTTATGAAACTGAAAGGGAGTTTGTAAATGGAGCTGAGTAATGAAAATCGGGTTTAAATCATCACTAGAGATAGGTTGGTTCACGCGGTAGTAGCATCTATAGGTGACAACCGAAAGATCCCGAGAATTCACAAAACTTAATGACAACTAGTCGGTTAAATCATCACTAGAGATAGGTTGATTATCGTAAATTAGTTTTAGGTCTTCTATACGCCTGAAAGGGGATTTCAGGTGAATTTGGAATTCTCGTTGCCTTGCCTCCCTATGTTAGAAACACCGACAATCATATATTTTAATTTAATTTAATATAATTCCCGACTTTAATATGTGTATGTTCGTCGCCTCATCTTGTTGTTAGATTAATTAAATTTAATTATTTTTATAATATTGCATATTGTATGCTCTACTTCCTCACGCTTAAAACCAAACTTTCGACCTACTAAGGTTAAGTTTAAAATTAAATTCGAGTGCTTCAAATTGATAACCAATTGTCCTTTGGGTTCGATAAACTCGGGGTCATAATCTTACTACCATGTATTACTTGTGACTGATACACTGCCGAAAGTCCGAAATTTGATATGCATATTTTTTTGTCGCGCTTTGGGCGCATCAATGAAAAACAAATACAAAACTAAACTAAAATAAACACAAATACATATCCAAAATAAACAATGAAATTTAAGAGAAAAAGTTACAAACATATAAACAAAAAATCATATAAGCACCTATTTAACAAGAAATAATCATATAAGTCCATTGAATGACTTGGGCATAGAGTATCAGTGAGTGACAGTGGGCTTTATTTGTCTTTGGGCTTGAACCATATATGAGCAGACTTTGGGCAGTAGAGGTGTGGGCTTAGTTGAGGAGCTCTTCAGTTCAATTCGGTTGATCGACGATTCGCCAAAATGAAACTGCAGACCAAATCAGAGGGGCTTCGATTCTTGCGGAAAACCGAACTGCTAGAAAATTAAACTGATCGGTTCAGTTTTGTCGGTTCGGTATTGACTTAACATATATAGTTTTTATTAATGGTGCTCAAACAAAACCGGTAACCATAAACCGACCAGAACTGGGCATAACCGGACTGGTCGAAAACGAAGTTGGTACAAACTGGGACAGGTTCGGTTTTAATTTTTGATAACCGGAATGTTGTAAAGTGAGACAGAAATATTTTCAACCATAGTCAAATGAGATATATTAAGTCAACTATAGTTAAATGGGAACAAGATATACTAAATTAGGGGAGAGCATGGGTCAGATTGGGGTATGCGGCCCACAATATACGACCTACCCTGAAGGGAGCGGGTTTGGGGACTCGTTCCCCAACCCGGAGAGAGCAAGTTGGGGGCGGGTGAGCCCAACTCGAACTGTTGGAATGAGTTTTTATATGCACAACTCTCTATTATTATTATGGTCGAGCATGAATTTGAGATTGCCAAAGTCCTCACTAGTTTAATTAACAAATTTGAGTTTACATTTTTTTAATAATGCAATTGTTGATAAATTTCGATAGCAAAATCTCTCCCAACTCAAACGAGATTAATTAAATATAAAATCTCACATGAATGTCTTTTCTTAGTTTAAGTATTAGAAACAAGACTACTTACAATAATTTTACAAATTTTATGTGTTCATTTAAGAAATTTGATGATGGGTTTGGTAGCGGGTTGAGGCAGATTAAGTTTCTCTAACCCGCCAATCAGCTCATAAACGTCCAAACTATGTTTTTTTGATTTGCTACTATTCCGGATCGCACCGTATTTGGTCCATTAGCAGGTGACTTGACCAGTAAGGATGGGTTCGCGGGAATTTGTGCTCTCTCCCATGCTCAACCATAATACAACTATATATATGTTGTAACGGTTTACTTGAAACCCTAATGCGATTTTCGCAACATTAGCAACTCCTCCAAATATAATTAAATAGTTAATTAGATCTGATTTGAAAAGATTAATTCTAATAT
>JAYMTP010004221.1:0-15346 GCA_036897365.1 Geranium brycei | reverse complement strand
TTAGTAAGTTTTATGAAATATTTTATCATGATTTTGTATTTATATATTTTTTTTAGTTAATTATATTTTTAGTTTCGGGTACGGATATGAAAAATTATCCATATCCACCGGGTACTGAACGGATATAGATACCCAATAAATGAACGGATAATTAAGCGGATATAGATATCCGCTCAAACAAGTGGATAAGGTACATATATGGTCATACTCGCTCTATATTCGATCCATTGCCATTCTTATATCTCAGTGAGATTCGATTTTCACGGATCATCAACCCAACCCGACTATCACAGACACGAATGTAAATTTGGCCAGATTTTTAACCCGCAGGTCGGGTCCGAGTCTCACTCTCATATAATCCAATCATGAACAGGAGGGTTAACGAGGACACACATACAAACATTTTACCCCAAAAGAAATCAAAATCCATTTTCCCTACCTTATTTTCCGTAAAGACAATGAATAGTAGATATATTATTTCGGATAAAACGACGGTGTTTTACAATTTTTATCCTACAGTGTCACCGCCTACTCCATTGGCGAACAAGATCCTCGTCATCATGTTTTTCACCTGTAAAAAATTCAACTTTATAAATCCAGATGGGTCCCACTTCCCATTTCGCTGTCTCAATCTCGACTACTGAATTTCCCTGTTTTGTTCATGTGGGAAAGTGAAATTCACATTCTAAAATCGGAACTGTCTCGGAAATTTTGGCCAAAATCGAAGTATCAGCCGAACCCAAGCTCCACAAGCAACGCAGTTGACCTCCACAGCATGTCCAGGCCTCGGCGTTCTCGTTCAGGTTGCTTGTGATTCTCGATTTCCAGCACAGGTACAGTTTTTAATTATTATTTTTTTATAATTATTGTTACATGTTGAAGCATGTGTTTGTGATTATTTTCTGTTTCCACTTCTACCTAGAGAATCTTGCAAGTTTTCTATTCTCCATAGCTATGCTTATGTTGGTCCTTAGGTTTTTGTGATGAGTGTTTATGCCCAAATCGACAGAATTGATAAAAGCTTGGAATTTTCTTGTGGGTTCTCATTTTTTTCTGGCTGAATTTGCTTACCCTTATCAGTGAACTGCTGAAGCTTGCAATTTTTTCTTGTGGGTGCTCTTTAATTTGTTGAATTTACATACCCAAATCAGCAGAATTAGTAAGGCTTTCGATTTTTAATAGTGGGTGAGTGTGAGCTAGTGTTTTTTTCTTACCTAGGTCAGTAGAAATTGATATAGCTTGCCTTTCTTTTGTGGGTTCTCAACATTTGATAAAGCTTTGATTGCACATTTTTGCATGATTTTAGAGTTTCTTGTAGTGGGTCTTAGTTTTTGTTGATGGATGTTTATACCCAAATCAGTAGAACTTGTAAAAACGTGCAATTTTATCGTGGGTGTTCATTTCTCTGGTTGAATTTGCTTTACTTGTATCAGTGAATTACTGAATCTTGCAATTTTTTTCTTGCTGTTGCTCTTTATTTTGTTGAATTTCAATACTCAGATCAGCAGAAGTAGTAATCTTTCAATTTTTTCTAGTAGGTGAGTGTGAGATAGTGTTTATTTCCTTACCTAGGTCAGTAGAAGCTGATAAATCTTGACTTTTTTGTGGGTTCTCAAATTTTGGTTCTTGTGATTGGCTGGCAGGTTTCTTGAAATTAAATGCCAGATTTGGGATTTTGAAGGAGCTTGATGGATTTGGGGGAAACCCATTCTTGGACTTTTGGTGGTATAGTAATGTCCTTCGTTGATCTTGTTTTTGCCTACTTCCTGCTATGTGGATCAGCGCTAGCCTTTTTCGGTTCGAAAGTTTGTAGTTTCTTTGGATTGTATATGCCATGTCCTTGTAGTGGTATTTTCGGGTACCAAAACGGGGATTTATGCTTGCACAAACTGTTCGCTGAATTGCCTTTAAGGATTATTGGTTATGTTCAAATGCTGGCTAAGAGTAGATTTCCTTTCGATCATGTACTGTCTATGGATCAAGCTAGCGATTTGAATGTGAATCTGAATATAAATGGAAGACGCGGTAAAGGGGTTCCCGAAGGGGAAGGAGACGGTGAAGCATTGTTCTCGGGTATGGATACTAAGGGGAAGAGGTCAGTGAATCAGAAGCAAAGATCTGGATTTCGACGCCGAAAGAGGGTTTCTCTTGAATATGGGAAATTCTCTCCTGTCGCGTCGTCTGGGAGTTTGAGGTCGGTTGTGGGCACTGGGGATGGTGTTCCGATATTTCCATTCAGTGGAAATGATATGAAGGATGAGATGAGGCAAAGCTTAGGTCATTTTGACAGGGGAGATGATAACCTTCAAGGTACAAATGCAAAACCATACCCCAAAATTATTTTTGGTGATCTGAACTTTTTTAATACTTATGCCATATCTATGTTATAGAATTTACACTTTATACTTGAAAATGTTATATTCCTGAAAATGTTAGATTAGGGATTGCAACTGAAACATGGTTCTTATATTTGTGAAAATGTTAGATTTATGTAAACTTCCAATGAATGATTTTGGAATTAGTTTAACAATAATCTAAGATTCATCTACATTCGGTGATTTCTGGTTAAATTGAAGTGACAAAAGGTTGAAGTTTCGAGATTTTACCTGCTTTAACTTGCTTTGTTATGTTGATTATTCTTGAGATTTAATCCCAATTGTTTTTATCAGCAATAATTCGGGAAATCCTATTGTTCAACTTGCTTTGTTATGTTGATTTTTCTCAAGATTTAATCCCTAATGCTTTTTGTTAGCAATAATTCAGGAAATCCTAGTGCTTAACTTGCTTTGTTATGTTGATTATTCTGGAGATTTGATCCCTATTTTTTATCAGCAACAATTCTGGAAATCCTATTGTTTAACTTGCTTTGTCATGTTGATTATTCTCAAGGTGTAATCCCTAATGTTAATTTTTGAGGTTATGTGATTTTAGGATATGGAGTTTCTCCGACGAGTATTGATATGAGCGAAAGATCCTGGTACAGCTTTCAACGTAGTCTATCATTCGAGGAGAGCAAGGACGGTGACACATCATCTGTCGGTAAATCTGAAGACAAGCCCGAGATATTCACCAATGAAGCGAAATCGATCACGACGTTAGAGCAGGAGCTCGAGGAAGAGAGAGCCGCTTCCGCGGCTCTGCAGGTGGAATTGGAGAAGGAGAGGGCAGCGGCCGCAAGCGCCACCGACGAGGCAATGGCCATGATATTGCGTCTACAGAAGGAGAAGGCGGCGCTTGAAATGGAGGCGATGCAGTGTCAGAGACTGATAGAAGAAAAGTTTGCTCACGACGAAGACGAGATGAACATTCTGAAAGAGATCTTGGTTACGCGGGAAAAGGAGAATCACTTCTTGGAGAAGGAACTCAAAGCGTATAAGGAAATGAACTCTTCACGAGGCGATCGGCTAGAGGAAATGGAAAATGGTATTGCTGTTGACAAACACTTTTCCTGTAGTTCCATGATTGTTGCGGAGCAAACCGTGCATGATGTTCATGTCATTGATGATAAGATGGAGCTTCATGAGGGAAAAAAATGAAAACCGTTACAAACCAGTGACCTCTGCTGATACTGAAGTTGAACGGTTGAGAGAAATGCTGAGGATTGTGCATGACGGACAAGAAAAATTGACCGTCTTGGAAGAGGGGAGCGAAAAGGAGAGCGCTCGGTTAGAGCTTGTAGAGGAGACGCTGAGTTCAACATAAACCTTCCATCTCCAAAGGTGCGTATTCTAAGAATTTCATTTATTTCTACTTTATTTTCTTGCCCTCGCTCGTTTATGATCGATATGTTCTTCCAAAACGCAACGTATCTGTAAGAAAAATGGGTTTGGATTTTCATCATGAAATTCCTTCTCTGGACATCTTTGTGCTGATATTCATATAGTCTATATTGTGAAACTGAAGGGAAAAATATGTCTGGAATTTTAAATTTAAGCATAACCGTTGGTTTATGAGGAAAAATTATAGAAAATGTCCTAAAGGTGTTTGCTTGTTTTTTAAATCTTAGGGGAAAATTCAGTTTGCTACGGTCAACTATGGTCATTTTTCAGTTCACTATGATGCACTGTCTTAAGCGTCAATTCAGTAGGGGATGTTTGTATTTGTGTTAAAATGGACAGAAAAAGTATTGTCGAACCTTCAATTTTTATGAAATACCAAAAATGTCTTTAATGTTAAAAATAAAATAAAATTTTGAACCAACACGGCTTCTTCTTCGTTGAAATCGCCTTAACTCATATCCCAGGCTCTCCAACTAAGCTTGGTGGAATGCGAACTGGCTGAGTCAGATCGAAGACTCTCCGGCCAAAATCCACCTCCATCCAATCGGAGGTCAAAGACATCGATATCACCACCGGAGCTCTCCCTTCCAGATTTGGCTTGAACGCCGAATCTTCTCCGTCGATCTCCGCCACCTCCACCCAGAGGCTGCAACGACTCTCAGCAACTCGTCGTTGTTCTGTGCGGAGATGGAGGCGGCGGCTGCGCAATGGAGAGGTTGGCTCGAGGGGAACGGAGGAGTGTGAGGTCTGATGGCTGGGTGGGCTCATTGGGCTGGAAAAATGCAGAACTGGCCGCGAACGGCGAACAATCTCCTCTGTCGTCGACTTCGTCTTCCTTAGGCGAACCGCATCGCCCGATTTCTGGACCCGATTTGGGAAGTGGGTTGGAGCAATGCACATTTCTGAACAAAAATTGTTGAGCGATATGACCATTGGAGTCGAGAAGGGAGGAGAGGAGGAAAACCAACTCAACAAACATATGAATAGCTTTGTCGAAAACTATAATAGCTCAAATCAACACAACCAGAGAGAACCATCTGGGTGATTTCCATCCAACAAATACATTTTCTCCTTGAAAATCAATACAAATGATCCAAAAATTGAAAAAAAATCTGGATAAAGGAGACTCTCGACAAGGAGAAGAAACTATGAAAATTAGTTAATTAATAAAAATGGGTAATATAAATATTTTATATCAAAAGTTAACTCTCTTAAGAAGAGTGATACTCAATGAACTCGAATCTTCTTAATTTTATACTAATGGTTGATGTAAGTAGTTATTTAAATTTTAAAGGTGTTTTGCTCCTTTGTTTTTGCTCACCGCTCAAATATTTTCATTGATTAGGAATGACTCCCCAAACCCCACATTTTATTTTGTTATTCTTTTGCAGAAAGTATGATTTTTTTTTTCAAAAAAAGTGACGGAATTGTCATTGTAATTCAAAAATAAACAACAACAAAACAAAAGTTGCTTCTTCTTTGATGAGTCCACCGTTGGAGACCATTTGTGTTTTGTCTTGTTTTTTTATTAAATCAGAATGTTAGTTTCATTATCTACGAAAAAACATATCATTTTCCAAAGAAAAATGTTCCTTTACGAGTCAACATGCCATCAGAAAATGTGAATTTGACACAACCCATCACTGCTCAAATGTTTTTGTTACATACGACCGGTCGTTTTCTCAGGTGAGGATGAGGAGAAGACGACACTGCCGCAGAGTGCCTTGGGAAGCACGCGAAAGCGAGTAAGTCACGAGCACCAGTTAGTTACCGTTACCGAGAAGAATCATTGCTTGTGATGTAAGTAACTCTGTCACAAATTTGTACAAACAATATAGCTAGAAAGCTGCGGAGATTTAGGAGAGTCTGTGAAGTGAACTGTAGCCGAATCATGTTGACTTTTGAATGAAATTGATATTAGGAATCTGTTAAATTGTTCGTATTTATTGTTCGCTGTGGAACGAGACACGTGGTCGCATAATTTTGACTTGGAAAAAAACAGGACAGCCTTGGAGTCGTAGAAGCTGACTTTTGATTCTGTGTCGTGCTGTGTTCTTTTATCTCTCTCCATGTGATTGATTTTCTGATCCTGACCTTGTCAACTGGTTCTGATTCCTTACAGATTTTTCAAAATAAATATTTAAGAAAAAATAAGAACTGCACGATTTTGCACAAAATTCTGATTAAGAATGTTACTTTCGTAAAAAGTCGAGTTAAAAGTTGAGTTATAATTTTAACAAGAACGAAACAAATATTGGGTTTGAATATTTGTTTATTTTATTGTTATGATTGATGATACTTTTGATATTAAAAAAAGATATAACAACATATCACTAATGCATTTAGCCGAGATTTTATATGATTATATATTAAAAAGATTTGTCGTTTGAGGAGAATTTTCAACTTCATCACAAATAATATAATGCTCAATCGATGAGTATAATTATAATACTTAAATAAATTAATTTTGGATGAACTATTCATCATTTAAAATTATAAATTACAAAAGATTAAACTCTTATTTTTTATTTGAATATTTCTAAAATAGTTTAAGATATATGTTAATATTGATATCGATTAAGGTGAATTTTGACCGTTTTGTAAATTAAACCTATCATTACTGAAACATGAATCATCATAACAGTGTGGGAGGCGCGTGAAGGTGTCGACCAGCACCCACAAGCTCCACGTGGCGCAATCAAGTGGACTGTGACATGGACCCAACAAACACCGTCCTTTTTATCGTGAGCGCTCACACACCGAATCACTACTCACCTCCGTTACCTAACGGCGGCTCCAAAAAGTCGGTAGGAGTAGAGCAAGCGCCAAGCAACCGAAAAAGCTGACGGCCGTTACACGCCACGTCACCATCTCTAACGCCCTATGAAAGTGACGGATCCTCTTCAGCTCTCTGCTTCAGCTGTTTTTATTTATTTGTTTGCTTATTTATTGCCGTGATTTTTTAGTATTATTTATTTATTTAATTGTTTCAATTTCATTCTTGTTCCGAGAGCGACACAACACAAACTCGCTAAGCAATTGGAGCTCTCTCTCTCTCTGTACAGGCACTGTGTGTGTGCACGCTATTTTTGTGAATCAGGCGAGCTCGGGGCCGGGGGATTGAGACTCTCCGTGAAGGTGAGTCCTCGATTCTGGATTGTTGGATTGATCGTTGTTTTGTTGGCGTCTTCAATTTTTGCTGGATCGCTTTCGGTTTTGGCTTCCATTTCCGAGAATCAGGCGAGCTCGGTGCCGGTGGATTGAGATTCTTCGTGAATGTGAGTCTTCGTTTCTGAATTGTTCGATTGATCATTGTTTTGTCGGTGTCTTCAATTTGCTGGATCGCTTTCGGTTTTGGATTTGTTGTCGATTGTGCCGATGCTTGTCGCTTCTTTTGGAGGATTTTGCGTTTTCAATTCTCGTTTGATTCGTTGTTGTTGAAGTAGTTTTCGGATCGTCTTCGATCTGCGGTGTATTTAATGTGGATGATGAGTTTTCGTTTTGTGCTGATTTGGTACAGTTCTGCAATTTGATTTTGAAATTGCGCTTAGCTGAGATAAAAAATGCGAGGTAAATTCGGATTTCAGGTTGATTTTGAAACTGTTGCTCTTGTTTGATTTTTTTTTGTGGTTTGAATGTTGATGGTTTGGGTTTCAGAGGAGTTGGTGCTGGCTCAGAAGGAGGAGAGGGCGAGACAGTCGGATATTGAGACTGATGAGGACGAACTGAGGAAGATGCGGAGCAGGCCTTTGAAGAAGAAGGCCATGAGTGCTTCTACTAGATTAACACATAATCTCAGGAAGCGAGGCAAGCGCTACACTGATTGCAGATTAGAGCAGATCTGTATTGAGGACTTTCGAGATGCTGAGGAGGAAGAGGCTGTGAATTGTTTCCGCCAGACGTTGCTGGGCAAAGGCTTATTGGTGGCCAGGCACGATGATTACCACACTATGCTCAGGTGAGTGAGCCATTGCTTGATAGCTATGTTGTGCCTGTTTTTAGATTTTTCACTGCCAATGAGCTGTTAATGTTGTGTATATGCTATGCCACTGCCACTCTCAGTATGAGCAGTCATAATTAAGAAAATATCATGATAATTAAGGTCTAGAAGTCGGGAAATCAGTAGTAATGACTACTGCTAATTGCATGAATCTTTAAGCGCCATATCTGCTAATTCCTACTTAGAAGTCGGGAAATCAGTAGTAATGACCATGTTCAGCATGAATATTTTGTAGATTTATGCATAATCTGTAGAATACAAGACAGACACAATTTCTGCTAATTGCTACTCCCTATGTGCTACAATGAGTTTTCTACTTGCCTTTCTACAAAAACTGAAGTTATGCCTTGACAGAGGTTGTATTGGACATTTAGAGGTGATTATGAAGGTACTATAGATGTGGGCTCACTGCCAGTTGACCGGACTTATGTCGGTCATTATCAACACTAAATTGTTGCATTGCGCACATACTTATTCAGTTATCTGTACAAATTTGTATATGGGTAAAGGGTAATAGTAGCGCTGCAAAGGAAGCTTTATGGCCTATGGAATTTAAGTATTAACATATTTATCCTCTTTTTTTTTATCAATTTCATTCCCTATTCCTTGATATTTTAGTAGTTTAAATTTGGACTCTCTTGGCTGCAGATTTTTGAAGGCAAGGAAATTTGATCTTGACAGAACTGTCCATATGTGGGAAGAAATGCTCAGCTGGCGGAAAGAGTACCGAGTGGATTCTATCATACAGGTAACATATGGCCATCAATTTGAGGTAGATTTGGTCAGAGATAAGCTTGGTACTTGGTAGTAACTATTGCTCCGAGTTTCCTAATTGACGATAGTATTGTAAGTCATCTTTATTCATCAATATTTTCACATACTAATTGATGCTATAATATGACCATGTGCAGGAATTTTCCTATGATGAATATGAAGAAGTTCAGCGATATTATCCTCATGGTTACCATGGTGTGGATAGAGAGGGACGACCTGTTTATATAGAAAGACTTGGTAAAGTCGAACCTAACAAGCTATTAAGTGTGACTACAGTGGACCGATTTTTAAAATATCATGTTCAGGGTTTTGAGAAGGCTTTTGCCGAGAAGTTCCCAGCATGCTCCATTGCAGCCAAGCGTCACATAGATTCTACCATCACAATACTCGATGTGCATGGGCTGGTAGTCTCTGATCTTACCGATGTGCACATAGCACCATTGGCTTGCAGCATGCTTATCAATGTTAACAATGCTTTGCATTATTTTGTTGATTATGCAGAACTGGATGAGCTTTGGCAAGGTTGCCCATGAACTTGTTATGCAAATGCAGAAAATTGATGGTGACAACTACCCTGAGGTGCACTAAATTACCCTGTGCACTGAAGACAGCCATTAAGCACTTAGATTTATACTAATATATTGCTCATTTTCTGCAGACATTGCATCAAATGTTCATCGTTAATGCTGGTAGCGGGTTTAAATTCTTATGGAACACGGTAAAAGGCTTTCTTGACCCCAAGACAACAGCAAAGATACATGTAAGAGTATCATTGGTATTTGCACTCCTTTAAAAGTTCAGAGCTGTTATACTTGTGTGGGCTGATGTGAAATGTTTCTGCTTTGATTTTTCAGGTTTTAGGGAACAAATTCCGGAATAAGCTGCTAGAGGTTGTACATCCAAGGTTTGTATTTCTTCTCCATTGTAAAAGTTGAAGCAGCCTTATTTTTGGTGAAGTACCAGTACATACATAATCCTTGCGACATATACTGAAACTTAATAGCATCCTGCTTTTGGAACAGCCAATTACCAGATTTTCTAGGTGGAACTTGCTCGTGCCCAAACGAAGGCGGGTGTCTCAGAGCAGATAAGGGACCCTGGAATGATCAGGAAATAATGCAAGTATGACCCTTTTTAGGCAGAACTGCATTATTTGTTTTAGAAACACTGATTTCTGAGAATTGTAAACTCAAAACTAATTCACGGATATATGGTATGCATTTTATGTCTCGAATCTTACAACATATCATTTATCTGGCTTCTATATGCAGCTGGTACGTACTGGAGATTGGTATTTGAGGAAAATCAAGAGTTACTCAGACAGTGATGATTCAGATGTCAAGTTATCGCCCTCTAAGGTGACTTGCAGCTTGATTGAAGGCCAATCTTGTACCATCATCTACTAAAGCATTATGTTTTACGTTTATGCTATATTTTTTGTAGGTACCTTGTAGTGAAATTGTTTCTGCCATGCCAGAATCAGATGACACAACAAGGACTCATAGCTTCAAGCAATTAACGCCACTCTCCAACAAAGTGAGTTTCCTTTTTTTCTTCCCTTCTCTTTCTAGTTTGTCCTCATCCCCTAATTAATTACTATAGACTTAGGCTTGTTCTGAATACATGGAATTGAACTGAACAAAATGGAAACTTGTTGAATTGATGGTCTCATTCTTTAGAAAATATGAGGACTGAGGTGTCTGATTCCAAATAAAATAATCTGCCAAATGTAACATAACTTAATGTACTTTTAAGCAGAGTAGCATCTACAATTCTTCACGATTCCAGACGATACTGAGATAAATCATGTTGTCGTTTATGCAAAGTTAACCTCCATTAAGTTAGTATATGCTGGATCACGACTAGAATTGAATCAGAAGATAATGGAATAAATGTGATGCATTGGTTTTGAAATGGTTGGACTTCATATCATTTTCTTGAATAAAAAAAAGTTTCATTTCCCTTATAAAATGTAATTTGTGCCCATCTCCCAGGAAAATGTTGGAAATTCAGCATCTGTCTGCATGCCACTCGAACCAACTGGTGTTGGCTCGAGAGTTGAAGATGCTAATTTAACAGGTAAATCATGAATCAAAATGGTATCTTTTAACTAAACTTACATATTTATGTTTTTCCTAGTGTTACATTCCCTTGACTTGCCTCTATGCTCTACTACAGATAATGTAGCCCACAACGCTGACCCAGGAAGGCCACTAAATCAGTTCATTTCCCGAATAACAAGTTTACTGGTTCACTTCGTACTCCAATTATTTGCATATGTATCTCTATTTTCAACTTTGGGGAGATTATATACCAGACGGGAGGAAGATAAAGTAGAAGACCAGTTAAAACTTCATCGGGCGGTACATTCTAGGCCTCAAGCGCAAACTATTTCAAATTCAAAGACAACAGAAGATGATCCACTCTTCAAGAGGTTGCACCTCCTAGAAGGAATGGTGACTGAACTCTCCAAGAAGCCTACAAAACTCCCTCAAGAAAAAGAGGACATGCTTCGCGAGTCAATGAGTCGTATCAAATCCATAGAATACGACTTACAGAAAACAAAGAAAGTGAGATACATTATTTACTTAAACCATAGCTTCTAGAAATCAATTTCCTATCCTCACTGTGAAATGTTGCAGGTACTGTTTGCAACTGCATCGAAACAAATGGAGCTCGCCGAGTCACTAGAAAACTTGAAGGAAGATAATTTACCCGTGAGTATATATTTCCTCTGAAAAATACATTCTGGAATCGAATATTTGTCACTTACATCATGCTTCGGTATTCAATAACCAGAAAATTTGCAAAACTTATGGATTAAAATGTGTGAAAGTTAAGGTTTCTGCATGAAATGACATTGAAACATTATGAAATCTGATATTCGTTAGAATTAGCACACTCATGACCAATATTAAGATTCAATTTTCATTGATTACAGCGAACAAACTCATGTTGGAAGAGAAATCCCAAGTCTCTCCCCTCGAGATGATCGAACAATCGCATATTGACAACACAAGCTCTGTAAACTTGTACACATCAACAAGAACACATTTCTATCAGCTCGGAGTTGGTGTAAATAGCAGAATCAAAGTAAGTTTACTATCTCTACTGACGCAGCATCTCTTATCTCTTCGTTTATATTTCTAAAGGAAAATGTCAAAAAAAAAACTGCCCATTTGTACAAAAAAATAATGAAATTGCCCTTAAAAATATATTTCTTTTTTTAAAAATAAAATAATTAAATAAGTTTTTCAGAAAATATCTTTTTAAACAAAATTTTAATCTTTTAGTTAAATTATTTTATAAAAATCTTAATTATTAATTTTAGGTGCAATTTTGTTATTTTTGTACAAACATACAAAAAATATGGAAGTTTACAATATTCTTTTTTGCCATTAACAAGGACAAGCATCCTCTTCCAAAAATGTGATATTATAGAGCATTATTTTGCTATTTTTGTCATTTTTCCTATTTATAAGCATGGTCATTTTCCTTTTGTTTTTATTTGCAGCATTCCGAACCTCATTTTGTCATTATTGGTTGGCTTTGTAAAAAGTGGGTGTTCATCGAGCAATAGAAGAAAGTTCCTTACCCTCACTCACATATCTTGTCTCCTTGAAATAGAGGCTTATTTATATAGCTGTGAGTTTTGAGTTTTGAGAGTTTGGTGCTCTGATATTGTGCACAGGTGGGTGTAAATAGTATAACAGACGGTATTTTAACATAATCAATTATTTATTTATTTATTTTATACGTATTCTCTAATTTTAAAAGTGAAACATGTACTCTTCGAATTTCTTTTTTGAGAAAAGTAACATTTTATATAGCAAGATCAGCTAAATAAACATCAACAAGGAAAGATGCCTCCTTTCCCACCCACGCGTGCTGGCTTCATCATCATCAGCTGCAATCTTCTAGACCGGGCTTCATTTGTTGGGCCTAGAGTTGGGCTTTCACTGGGCTTCGGCTCAACTTTCATAAAATCAAATCATTTTGTATTTCAATTTCTCCAGATCAATATTTCAATTTCAATGTATCATGTTGGCTTACTTTTTTCATCTCCAGAAGGCTAAGGTTAACTTTCATCAATATAAAAACTTTGCCGATATAAAAAAAATGAAAGACGGGACATTATCAACAAACCAAAACTATTATATTCATTTATAAGGCTAAAATCTATTATATGTATAAAAGAAATAGTATGAGATTGTCACTTGCACTTCTCATGCTTTGGTTATATTACACTCTATTCACACGCAAATGTGCATGCGTTACATTTTGTGATTGCTGAATGGCCACAAACTAATTAATGTGTATCAATAAATATTTATGTACTAAATCTATTATCTAAGAAAAATTGCAAAAGTCTTATAATTATGTTTTTTTGCACGAACTCTTCATTCATTATAATTTTGCAAAAATTCTCTTTCACTTATGTTTCTTTTTGCAAAAACTCTCATTACTCATGTTTATTTTTGCATTGTTTATGTAAATTCGTGAAAATTAATGAAAATGTCATTTAAATGTTAATTCAAACGTGCTTAGGGGTGGGCACTTTGACAACAGAATCGGAGACGAATCTAAATCGAACTGGAACTGGGACCGGAGAATCGAGAACCACATGTAACGGTTTTGGTTTTGGTTCTTAAAATGGAGAACGAGGGAGTCCAATCCGGTCTAATTTTTGACCGGTTCGGTTCGGTTCTAGACCCCGTGCCCACCCTTAAACATGCTAACTCAAATCTCCAACATTTCAATGACACTTCCGTTAATTTACACGGTTTTGCACAGATCGTGCAAATTTGAACATGAGTGAGAAATTTTTTGCAAAACCATAGTAAAGGGAGAGTTTTGCAAAAACAAATAATTATAAGGAGACTTACTTTCCCTATTATCTATTGTATAAAAAAGCAAAACATGAGAGTTTTCATGTCACATCCTCATGTTTTGCTATTACATGTGTTATGAGTTCTTATTATCATTGAAATTTTCTTCTAAATTTATCTTTATATTCAAACAAAGCAATGAGGGTCTGAGCTGGTTAAGAAAATCGGTAGGTTGTTATACTCAGGGCGAACCTTAGTTGACCCGTTTTCCCTTTTTGTTATAATTGGGACTCTCATTACACGTTTCTCCCGACATGGTTGAGCATTCCCCTCAGATTATCATATTAAACTCAGAACCGCATAACAATAGTTGAAACCGGGGCAATGAAGGTCCGGGCTGATTATGACAACCGGTAGAACCATGTAACAATAGTTGAAACCGGGACAACGAGGGTCCGGCCTGATTATGACAACTGATAGATTGTCATGATTTAGGCCGAACCATCGTTGACTCAATTTTCCCTTCGGTACAGTCGAGACCCTCGTTACATCTTTCTCCCGACAATGTCATTTTCCCCTCTCGTTATATTCGAGACTCTCGTTACACCTTTTTCGAGTATGTACCCAAAATTTCATGTTATGAAAATACATGTCATAATAATGAAAGCACGACTGACTGCAATATGAACATAGTAATGAAAATACGTGTGAGGCACGCACGGCTGCGTTGGTTCTCACACACCCTGTAATTCTCATAAGAGTATAGAGGGTATACATTTGTTTCTATTGTTTTAATTGATTCAAGGCGTCTTCCGCCGGTACGTTATCAAAATCTGGGCAGCTCGTACCGGTAATAAGAGAGCAGTTTTTTCACATAAGCAGAGCTCGTTGGCACCGGTAGACTTTAATCACATTATTACAAATCTCGAATTCTTTATTATAATTATTATAAATAATGAATTGAATACAATTTCATATGATAAAAATATATACATTGCATGTAAGAATCACCAACTGGCATTTTGAGATTCGACGTGCAGGTCCGTGCCACTTATTATATTATAGATAAGGGGTGATAATTTTGTTTGTAAAGATCGATAAAATCAGAGGAGGAGGAAAAAATTATCCTCTTTTCTTAACTGATTGATGGCTTCTTCAACCGGTACGTCGTTATATTTGGGCAGTTCCCTTTTAAATAAATAAAGATGGCCCATAATAATCTTGCCGGAGCAGCAGGCGCGTGCCGACAAGTTATGGCCGGTAACGGAAACTTTTTATACCCCCAAATACAACGACGTACCAGCGGAAGAAGCCATCAATCAGTTAAGAAAAGAGGGTAAATTTGCCCGCCTCGTCTCATCTTATCCATCTTTACAAACAAAAATATCACCCTTATAATATATAATAAGATGCCGCTTAAATCTTGCCGCCTATAATAATTCACGTGTTATCTATATATTATAAGTGACGCGGACTTGCACGTCAAATCTTAAAATGCCACTTGGTAATTCTTACATGCAATGTATATTTTTTTATTATATAAAATTGCATTCAATTCATTATTTGAAATAATTATAATAAAGAATTCGAGACTGTAATAATGATTAAAGTCTACCCGAATGCAATATATATATAGGGATGCATTCCATTGAGAACAGCCCAAATCGTTAGAACGTTAGAACGGTACGTGGTCATTAGATCATATACAATCCAACGCGCGAGATTAAATAGAATTTCAAACGTGTGAGCTGTTCAACGTGGGCAGAGGGGTAGTTTGGGTAACCGAATATTCCGTTTAAGGCAACCGATTGTGAAAATCCTAATTGCAATTAAAGACGATCCTCCTATAATTAATTAGCCGCAATTAATTAAACAAACCACAACGACATTAAATAAAAAGATTTGGAAAAACCAATTGGAGATATTCAACAATTGACTGAAGAAGAAATATTACATTAACAAGA
>JAYMTP010004220.1:0-15346 GCA_036897365.1 Geranium brycei | reverse complement strand
ACAATTAAACCAATGAAACATTTGCAAATGAAACAATTAAACCAATGAAACATTTGCAAATGAAACAATAAAAATCGGTCCAACTGAACCAATAGAACAATTGCAAATGAAACAATTAAATCGGTCCAACTGAACCAATAAAACAAATGCAAACGAAACAATTAAACTGATCTAAGTAAACCAATAGAACAATTGCAATTATTGCATGTAAATCAATGAAACTAATTTCAATTGAATCGATGAAACTGATTTCAAGTGAACCGATGAAACGATTGCAAGTGAACCAATGAAACCGATTTGAAAAGATATTCAAATTAGAAAATAATATTTAAATTAATTAATGGGTTAAAAATACGTTTATACCCCTCCGATGGTGTAAAATGACCAAAAGAAAATCACAATTAATTCATACTTACATTAATATGCCATTAATAACTCAGCATTAAATCTTAACCATTAATTCTTTCATCCAATGACTATGAATGTTGTAAGATTTACGGTGAAATATATAGTTTGTAACTGATTACTACCCATAAATATAATCATTAATTTTAAGAATAATTTCATCATCTGTTAGACCCTCGCATAGACGCATTTGTAATGAATGAAGACTTTGTAGGTTCGAATCCAGTTGAAATGAAACAACAAAAGTGGCCGAATAATCTAAACACCATTTTGCCATACTCTCCTATTTTATAATAGTTTATGATTCATATAATGGTTCATATTATATAACTAGCAGTATTTATTTTCTAATATTTACCTGAAAGCACATTTTAGGAATAAGCATTATGAAATGGTGCATACCATTCAAAATACAAGTGTTAAAAGAGACTGGAACTAAATTACATGAAGCATTCTAAATCCATCCCGCACTACACAACACTTGAATATTCACCAGTCTACTGCAAAACCCATAACCAGACAAATCCTATTCAAACCAAGAAAAATGAAAGATTATGCTAACCAGATTCAGAACATCACAGTAACATTTAAGGACAATGTGAACAAAAAGAAATGTAAGCAAAGCAAAACAAAACAAGACAATTTGCAACCTGCAAGTGATTCATTTTCATGAATGGCCCTTCTTCCACAATCCACCAATCTTCTTCAACATGTTCCCATTTTTCTTCTTGGGAGAATCATCATCCATGTATTCTGGGTAAGGCGATCCCATTCTTGCAGCCATACTATCAAGAGAGCCCGTTCTCTCCACAAGCTTACCATTGTTTCCCGTTGAAAGCATGGAAGCAGCTGCCTCGGCTGCTTTCCTCCACTGATCAGACTGCACTTTAAGTCTCCTCATTTCGGCCTCCATTTCTGTATTCGCACTCTGCGCTGCATCTAACTGCTCAGTCACTCGCGCTGCTCTTTTGCTATTTCTCTCTGCTTCATCGCTCATATGGGTCAGCTTCACCAAAGCCTCTTGTTCAGCTGCTCTTGCTGCTTCCAGTGAAACAATAGCCCCGTTGCTACCTTCACTTCTTTCTGTTTCTATCTTCTTGATTTCTATTTTGAGTGTTTCGTTTTCCTCGGCTATTCCCTGCAGCTCTGTCTCTTTATCCATAAGTCTTGCTTCCAAATCTGCCAAATCTAACTCCAGCTTCTTTAGCTCGCTGGCAAGTTCTGTTTCTCTTTCACTCGACTTGTTTTGCTCTATCTTCACTCTCAGCTCTTCATTCTCCTCTGCTAAGGTTTGCAATTTAGTTTCCTTCTCCATCAGAATTGCTCTCAGATCTTCAACTTTAGTATTTGCAATGTTTAGTTCACCCGCCAAATGAGCCTCTTTCTGGCTCCATTCAGATTTTGTGAGCTCAACTTGTTCATAAGCGTTTCTTATCTGCAATGTGCTCTGCGTATGTTCTTCCTGGTACCTCATCTCCGCCGCCTCTAATGCAGATTTCAATTGGCCCATTTCATATTTTGTGCGATTGAGCTCTTCCTTTAGTGAGTTTGTTTCTTCTTCTGCCAAAGCATTGCCGTTACTGTTAACCTGATCAGCCTGGAGTTTGCTCACAAGTTCCTCCAACGATTGAACCCGTGACTTTGACTGCTCCAACTCCAACAATAAGGAGTTAAGAGTTTCCTTGGCTTTCATGCCCTCTGATCGCAGTGACTCTGCAGTTGTATTCACTACATCCAATTGCATTTCAGTTTTGCCAATAATTTCTTCTGCCTGAGCTTCAGATTCTTTATGATCAAAGAGCTCAGCCTTTAACTTTTCAACCAGTGACTGAGTTCCGGCGAGTTCAATTCGTAAGTCCTCAATCTCAGCATGCGCTGTCCCTTTAGTAGTTTCTGCTTCTGAAACCATTACCAGCTGAGCTTTTAGCTTCTGAATTTCATTCATGGTAGAAGCCAAGGCAGAACGGTCAAATTCATGCTGCTTCTGCAGAGCCTCTAGTTCGGACTGCCATGCTCTATCTCGTTCATGGGAAAGTTTTCTGAGTTCTTGAATGCGATCGTCATCCGAAGCAGAAAGCTCTTGTAGCTGCTGTTGTGATTCCTCAAACTTTGCTGACATGGCAATTACCTGCTTTCTTGCCTCGTCAGCCTCCTGCTGGGCTTGTCTCTTCGATGTATCAGATGAACTGAGCTGACCTTTTGCTTTATTCAGATCCTCTTGGAGTTGAGTGAGCTGTGCTTCCAGTTCAGCCACTCTTCCTGGACGTTTTTTCTGAACCTCACAAGACCAAAAAGAAACTTATTCAGTAAGGAGCAAACAAATTTAAGAACAAGTAGAACAAAGCGGAAAAGAAACTATGGATTTTATGTAGAGATGCTTGGCGAAACATCAAACTCTGAAAATGTCAATGTGCATGTGTGACAGCTAAAAAGCAAAATAATAAAAGACCAAGGAGATGAAAAATGGCATTTTTATGTGATTTGGAGTGAAGGCAATCAAATTCTGGCGATACGTTACTGACATACCTCAGATAGTGGACTTTGTGGTGACCTGCGTTGAACCACTTTAGGACTTCTGTCTTTTGGAGTTCGACTCGCCTGGTTTGGAGAGGAAAGTGAGTCATCTGATCCGGGTTTGAGTTGGTGAGCAGCTCTGGGTGATGCAGCAGGAGATTTCCTCTTAGGCACTTCCAAAGTCCCAGTCCTGATTCAAGTTCATCAATCAATACTTTAAAGAATAGCATAAACTTACAAATCATGAATTATACAAGTGGAGAAACCATAACAAGGATCAATCATCAAATCTGATATATTCCTTTCACAAATACTTTGTATGCAATAAAAGTAAGAGCTACCTACAATCTTGCTAGTTACTTTGTGGATATCATTCATAATAATCTAATCAAATATTCCTTGGAGGCATAGAACTACTTGATGATAGAACTGGGCCTTGAATACATAACAAAGTGTAAAACAACAATGTGCATAAAGATTGCTGGAAAAGAAACAATGGATTACACAGCATCACTTTCCAAATCTTAAATCAAGAGAGACAACACCGAAAGGTAAAGTTGTAACACAACTCAATTGTCAACACTAATCAATGGTGTGTTTCTCATATTCAATATATAGTACATTTAAAAGAAATGACAAACTTACTTTGATTTTGGTGTTTGCATATTTGAATAGAGCAGTAAATAGCTGAACTATATATTCTCACGCCGAAACCCCACCTTGACCCACACGAACTGAAATAGTTGAGAGAAATCGTTGTCTTAGAAATAACAGAAAGAAGGAACCCAGTATGTAAGTGCACAAACAAGGAAGGCCCTTAAACAGCAGCAGCCAGTTTCTAATCAGAATTCAATTTCAAAATGTAACAAACAAACTCACAATTGCTTCAAAGAAACTCCACATAAGCTACCTCCACCATGCCAACTAACAAATATTGAGACTTTTAGAGATTATACAAAAATTCCATTTAAAAAAAAAATAAAAATGTTGCAATCATAGAACCCATTGAATATCATTAAGCAAAAAACTTTCTAACCCCTTTACCTTCTTTTTACTCCACCATTTGCACTACACTCCAAATACATATGGAAGCCACAATGAACCAACAGACAAAGCCAAAAAATGACAGATTACAACTCATGTAGGGTTGCTTGGTTTTAAATGAAAATTTCAAAACCTTATATTCAAGAGTATGCATACAAAACTGGAGGGTTTGGTCACTAAAAACACAGTCTCTTCAAAATAAAATATTTGCAAAAGGCAGTGAAATCTATATTTATAAATTTTGCACACGAGCAAGTGGAAATCATGTACAATATTTCAAAGGCTTACCTACCCAGAAATTTCATTTGAGAATGGTATAAGAATAACCTCAGAGAAAACATGGTTTCCAGAAATAAACAGTGTAGAACAGCAGAAATTTGTACATAACAAAATCAAAACAGAGAGAAGATTCAATAAAAAGGTAGGCTTAAGATCTACCAACACCCACTTCCAAATCACTTATCCAAGTTAAAAACAAGCACATGAGCAGCCAAATACATGAAGAACTCCATAAAAACAGAGCTCGAAAATCAGAGGCTCAACAAAATAGCCAACCAAGTGCTTCAAGACCAAAAAGAATCAAACTTTACTTGTTCTTCTCCACCAAACCTCCAAACTATCAACTCTGAAGCACAACCCAAAACCCACATTTTCATCCCAAACATTAAAAATCAACAACAGCAAAAACCAGACCAACCCACAAGCTCAGGAATCCATTATTACGACATTCAAACGAAAAAAGGAACATTTTTTGTCTTACCCACCAAAATGCCTTGGAACCCAGATGAAACTGAAGAGGGCCTGTTTGATTTTTCACACTCCCAAGCCCAAGCTACAAAAAAAATGGGATGAAGAAAGTGAAAAACCCTAGGAGAGGTGTGGACATGGCAGCAAGTTAAGCTTTTGTCTAGAGGTTGAAGAAGGCAAATACTAGTTAGTTTCAGCGCTCTCTTCCCAACAATTTCTCTTTTATCTGTGTCATTGCAGCTCAGAGCCTTCCTCATTTCCAGGTATTAGACTCACGCGCGCTCTCGCGTGTGGGTCCCCAATGCTTACCAACTCTGCTGAAAAACAGAGGATCAGATTTTGGATTCAAATTTTATGGTTTTTAAGAATATTTATGCTCAAAAATAGCATTGTATGTCAATGAGTTGAAGATGAATGATTTACCTTTATAAATAGTAAATATTAAAATTAGTGGTTCGAACTACTCATAAATATTTATAATTTATTTTCAATTTACTCATGTATTACAAAAAATATCTATAACAACATATTCTTATTAATAAAACTCTAATCATTGAAGCTAATTTTTATTATAATATGTATTATTATTTTTTGAAAAATTCCGCCATTTTCTACTACTCATAAAATTTTCTATATAGTGTGAAGCTAAAGTTGTTGGGAGTGTCCTATTAAAAACAAAATTAAGTAAAAATATAATTAATAAATCTCCAAAGATACCATCTCAAACGATGCATTTTTCATATTTTATTTTATCCATTCTTAAGTATATTTCCTTTCTTTATGATATACAAAGACTTTCATTGTGAATTATCAATTCTTTCTTGACTTTCAAATAATATATGAATGTATTTGTTAGGTGACATATGAACAACTTTATGGTATTAATCAACAAATTAATTTTGCAAGTGTCAAACTATCAATATCACTCTCTTAATTATTCCATGTGCGGCATTATAGTTAATTAGTTATAAAAAGAAATTGAATTTAGTGACTAAAATGAGTGTTTTATCTTAATAATGTTAAAATTTTGAAAATATAAATAATTACATTTTACTGTTGCACATATTTTATATGTTACTCTTTCTCGTTAAAGTTTGGATTCTTTCTTTAAAATGTGAAGAGTCGAAATGCCCCTAACCAACCATGAAATTTTCAATGGACCAACTGATGCAGCGTACGTGGCTAGGAAGAACTCTTTATCAAAGTTCGTTGATTCACAAGAATACCGAAGATAATAGACTTTGAGGAAAATCTCGAATTTTATTACTTTATCAAAATCTCCCACAAAAAACGTATGAAAGTGCTTAAGTACTGAAAACCTAACTTGCAGAAAAGGAAACCCTAACTTGCTGGAAAGGAACAACTATTAAAAATTACAAAAAGTGCCCAAAGTTTATAAAAGTGTGATTTTGACCCTCCAGATGGCCCCCGATGGCCGAGATTCGTTTCTGCATGGAAAACACTAGTCTTTTGTCGAAATTTGACACTTCCGCAATAACTTCGGATGAGCTAGCTTCTGCATAAAGACCTCCTCGACTTGCATCGCATCACCAACCTTCGGGGAACCGTATTATCAATCCAGGATCTCACATATGTGAGTGTGAGCTCCTTACCACTTAGCCCTAATTTATGTTATTAATATAAAATCAATACCGTAATCAACACCAGAAGCCAACCTAAATCAGAAAAATTGGGCATTGATAGAAAAATTACCTAAAATTAGGAAAGAAAACACACATGAACACTTGGACATACAAAATTGGGAAAATTACAGAAAAATTGTGTCTCCATCTCTAGATGATTTGGGCATCGACAACAAAACCCTAGAATCGAATTGGATAAGGAAGGAGAAGGATGATGGTGTGCATCGAACTACAATTGCCACAGCCACATCACTTTCCTCGCCGTCCTCCGCATCCACCAAAAGCTCGACCTTACCACCAAGCTCAAATTCTTCATTTGGGCATTGACCCACACCGTTGACAATGTGTAGCGCGTATTTTGATATTTATGAAATTGAATTTGAGGACGGCGAAGGACAAATTATTGTTGGAGATCCAGACAAATCGACATTGGAGATTCATATATTGTTTTTAGAAAATTGAGAATCGATGTGTCCACTAGTATCGGAGGAATCTCTGGATTTGTTGCTTTCCCTTCATGTTTTTTTTTAGAAAAATTAGATTTGAATAGAATTATTTGCTTGCTCCTAAAAACGTATAAAAATGTCAGCTAGTTTCAAATCCCACTTATTACACTGGTTGCTCCCAAAAATCTTAGCTAATTTTACACCTACATTGCTTTACCTGCTCTTAGATTTACAAGAAAAAGTGAGATGAGCAGTGAGTGATACTTGAAGAGGGAGAATTTGATTTGAAAATTTGATGTCATCTTTCTTGGCTTATAATGGAATATAAGATTTTCAAAAAGATGAAATAATTAAAAAAATGAAAATATCACTTACCTCCCTCGTATTATGCACCGTTTTTACTTACTTCCCCTTAAATTAGTATATGTTATGTGGAGTCCCCGAACTATATTAACGTTTTATTTAGCCCGAACGGCGTTAGGTTTTTGAAAATTTTGTTAAATTTTTTTTTAAAAATAATGAAAATGCCCTTGTATTTAAAAACTAAAATTTATTTTTCAGACTTTTTAAAAATATTTTTTTTTCTATAGTATAAATAATAAAAAACTGATTTTAGTATAAAAATATTATTTTAAAAAAAATAAAAAAAAACATGAAAAACGATGTTTAAAAATCGTTTTTCATTTTTAGTATTTTTTTAAAATATAATATTAGAATAAGTTTTTATTATTTATTTTATAAAAAATATGTTTTAAGAAAATATTTTTTATTTTTTAAATACAGAGGCATTTTTGTCATTTTGACCAAAAACTAACGTTGTTAGGATTAAGTGAAACATTAGTATAATTCGTGTACTCCACAAAACACATTCTGTTTTCGGAAAATGTAAGTGAAAACCGTACATAATACGGGAAGGTAAGAGTTGTAAAGTAGAGAGAGGGAGTTGCAGAGGAGAGAGAATGAGTTCCGAGAGAAAGAGCCTTTTGGTATTTTAAAACTGATTAACATAAAAGGTTGAAATTAAATGGAGTTGGAGCAATTTGTAAAATATGGAATTTAAGTGGCCTCAATTTTTTTTACTTGAGTGTAGATAGTTGTAAAATCGTTCATTTCTTTCATAAATACATTGGTGATATAGATTAAGTAGAATATTTTAACTCTTCTCCCTCCATACAAACAATATCATTTGAATAGTATTTCCCTAATTTATATTAGTCGTCTCACAAACATTTTTTTTATCATGTCTCACAAACATGTCTCCCACAAAACTCTCTCAATCAAATCATAGCCCTTACTCGCAAGTGTCCCCCATATTGAGCTAACTCGTTTCTCACTAACAACTAAATCTCGATTAAAGTGTGTCTTGTTTGAATGAAAAAAAAGAGTATCCGTCTCTTTCTGATTAGTACAATGTTATTTGATTCTTTTGATGTTTTAGAGTTTACATGCGATGACATCTGATTAAAAGGATTGGTCATTTGATTTGCTCTCTAACATTCGATTTTTATTCATCCTCATGTGCATATTTTTTTCCTTCACATGACTACTTTCCCACACGAGTCACCTATCGCGATAGCTCACATGTTTTTTCATTGAGTAAATTATTCCAATGTTTGATGTCTATGTTTCAGTGTCAGATGAATAAGGAAAATAAAGAATGTTGGTTAATCTCCAAGTACTTAAAGTCTTGAGGAATATTATGTTACATACGGGTTAGTCCATAAACGTAAATCGAACAATTAAATCATACATCCATTCATGCAGTAATGAAAAAAACGAACCAAACACCCAGATTGAAAAATAGTACAATATTTTGTTTATTTGATAATACAATACAATAATAACTAATATAACTTAACCTAAGTTTTGGTACCGGATGGATGAATGAGACGGAATAGGTTTTCGTTGAGGCACGGTAGTCTGCTTTCCTTAAAACGATTTTTTCCCGTATTGACAACTCGCTCCTAGGATACAACAACGAACGAAGTCGAACCGTGATGCAGAGTGTAATTGAAGAGGAACGAATCTGAGAGAGAGAGAGAGAGAGAGAGAGAGGGCTAAGGAATTTCAGCTTGGACGTATCTCGATCCTAGGAAGGACTTAGAATATATGGGAAAATGATTAGTGAATAGAATGAAAAACTTACAAATTTCATTCGCTGGGAATTAGGACCCTCTAATTTTGTAATAATCTCTTAATTTCCAATCAAAAGATATTACTAATAAATGACGCTGATCACTTTATTTTCAGTTTTACAAATAAGAGTATTATTTCCAATTTCACAAATTGAAAAAATATAAAATTTTAAATTACACATCGAAAAATGCTATTCCCGAATTCTAAATTGAAAATTTTTGGTGAGAAATATTTTGAGCCTGAGCAAAATTATGGCGGGCTTATGACCCCTATGTGCAACTTACTTAGTAGGTGACAATGGTGTGAGGATGAGGAAGGAGTATATGCAAATATTTAGGTCGGAAAGCATACAACATTTGAAAGGATATACATTATACATGCAGAAGTCAATGACCGGAATTTTCATACATCAAAATGCATCGAGTAAAAACTAGATATCATAGATTTCATCTATTTTAAATAAACAAATTGCACAGTGAACTTTCATACAAGCATTCAAAATAGTTCACAACTTTTAAGAATATATATTCTTAAAAATGTGGATACAAAATTAATGTTCAAATCATACGTCCCGCCCAATTGTTAATCGAAAAAATGATAAACATAAACCAATGGTTGTAAAAAACTAATCTCAGACGTGACTACTCTAATAATGACTGAGGCTAGAGGGGTGATACACGAACAAATTTTTTTTTCAAAAATAAATTATCATTCAAAATATTAAATGGTTGTAAAACCAATGATTTATTAAAATATATATTTTTTAAAATAGGTTATTATTCAAAATATTTAGAAAAATAGGTTTGACTCTCATTAATTTTCTTTGACTTTTTAGCTTAGTTTAATGTATTAATAATTCAATCAACTTCAAAAAATTAAACTTATGCAAAAAAGAGAATTTATTTCTTATTTTAATTGTAATAATACATTAAATATTTTCATTATTTAGACATATTATTCTATATCAATACGAATATATTTTTAAGGTAACAATATTATTTTTTAATAATTTTGGTTAGTTTATATCCATATATATTTTAAAAATTAAATCTATAAATTCATATGGATATAGAATAATGTCTAGATGATGAAAATATTTAACTAGTATTATAATTAAAATAAGAAAGTGATTCTCCATTTTTGCATAATTTTTTAAGTTGATTTTATTATTGATACGTTAAACTAAATTAATTGAAAAAGAAAAGAAGATGAGGATCAAACCTATTTTTATAAGTAACTTATTTTTCAAATATTTTGCATAGTGTCCTATTTTTCTATATATTGTTTTAAAATACATTATTTTTGAAAAAATTTCTACACAAACCCACTTCCATTTCTACAGATAAGAAGACGACAAAAGAACTTGTGTTCAAGCAGCTTTTTTAAGTCACTATATATAATCAAGCATAAGTATTAGCAAGTATGAAGCAGACACACTTACTCGCGGTCTCATATGCATCATCAGATTAACATCAGATGTGGTTGGATTGTATTAGACCACATCATATGTACACCCTAACACATAAAAAATTGTGTTAATTGTATACCGTTCTCATTTGTTAAAAAAAGGTCTCAACATGCATGTAAATCATAGTGTAAGACATAAATCGATCCATGTTAAATTTTGATGAATGTGGATCTAGTTTTAACTTAATGTTTGAGAGAGGGTTGCACTTGGTAGGCTAGGAGTGAGAGATGTTGAAGAGATGACAATTTGTCAGAATAATGCAGTGTTGTAAAAGGCGGTTGTTATGGTGTTGAAAATTACACGGGCGTAACGCCGTAACGTTTTGAGCCAGTTTTATATTGATTTTGAATTAATTTAGACCGGTTATGTCCAAACTAATTATTTTTTTAAAAAATAAAAATTGAAAAATATTATTACTTGTAGCATAATATGTATTTTAATTACATATGTAAATTAATTTATATTAAAAAATCAAAGATACAAAAATAAAAATCCGTTATAACTCCGAAGACCCCTATCCGTCATCATAGCACCGTGCGACATTTATGACCTTGGAAAAATGAGATTGATACAAATGTTCAATCAAAAGAAATGACTATTTCAAAATTTGAATATTGTTGAAATAAAATACCAATTTTGATCAACATGAGAAATATAACTTGGATTTTCCCTTGTGAAATAAATTGATTACTTAAAAGGAAAGGGTGCATTGAATTGAAATGCTGGGGAATCTTGTGATCAATACAAGAACTTAAGTATATGTTCCCACAAATGAAACCCAGTTCACAACTTGGATCAATGGAATCGAATATCGCATCGATCCTTCCAATCTGGCCCTAAAAATAGGTGGTTTTGCACAAGCTTTGATGGATCTTTGAATCGCTTTGACTCTCGATGTTCCAAGTGGGTCAATGCAGCTACTATGTTATTTATTTAAAAAACACTAAATAAGAAATACTTATCACACACACTTGCAACAGTGTTGTGCTAATGTGAGCATTTGTCAGGTCAAAACTTTTATGGGTAATTTAGACTTTTCGAAGATTGTCCTCAGACTTGGGCTGGGCCGTTGTTGCATATGAGGTTTGCACGAGGGCCCACGTTCAGCCCACTCTATCAAAATCCAATAACTCTATCGCCACTTCACTTCTATTCACCTACTCCGTAAATAAATAAAACAATTAAACAAACTATTCCGAAAGCGACCCCACCATATTAACGTGAATAAAAAATATCAACGTTATTGACCATGCATAGAAACAATCCCTCCATGAAAGGGAAGGACCCGGCGAAGGTGATTAGGGAGGCAATTGCTCAGACACTTGTTTACTACTACCCGTTGGCCGGACCGGACGGGAAGCAATCCGTGGAGTGTACCGGTGAGGGCGTGATGTTCATAGAGGCCGAAGGTGATGTCGCACTTGATGATTTCGGTACTATGCTGCACCCTCCTTTTCCGTGCGTTGAGGAGCTCCTTTTTGATGTTCTTATCATTGCAATAAGAGAACTCTTCATACAAGACCAAAACTAAATAGAAAAACCAGTAATAATAAGAGAAGATTATAGTTATTAATTAAGTAAACAAACTAGTTTATTCTAACAAATAAGTATTTGGGATTATTTCTGTTCACTACCGTGAATTATGACACATTTTCATGTTACTAGGGTGAACTATTTTAAGAATCAGTTCAATACGAGGAACTATTTTTATGTATCATTTTACCCTAACGTCGTTAAAACAGATGGAAAATATACTGTTTAACTTTCAAATTTTATTAAATGTCAAAAATACCCTTGTATTTAAAAATTTTAAAAAATCAAAAAATATTATTTATTAAAAATAAAAAAAACGTTGTTCAAATTCGTTTTTTATTTTTAATGCTTTTTTCGAAAAAACTTTTTTTAAAAAAGTAATAATATTGAAATCTGTTTTTATTTATTTCATAAAAAACATTTTAAAAAAAAAGTTTTTTAGATTTATTTCAAAATTCTAATACAAGGGCAATATTGACATTTCATATCAAAATTAACTCTGTTAGAAACAGTGACACTTAAAAATAGTTCCCGTATTGAACTGACTCTTAAAATAGTTTACCGTAATGACATGAAAATGTGTCATAGTTCACCGTAGTGAACATGAATTATCCCTAAGTATTTTTAGTAAATAAATATAATTTGTTACATAGTATTTATTGGAATTATTTGGAAGGTAACACGACTCAATTGCGGAGGGTTTATCTTCGGTGTCTGGTATAACCACATGTTGAGCGATGCAGCTGGTATGTCACAAATGGTGAGATGGCACGTGGCGCACTGTCCCCATCTACCCCACCGTCGTGGAGTAGAGAGTTTTTTCGTGCCAGAGACCCACCGTGTGTGACACACCACCATTTCGACGGAGATGCGACCTTCACACCCTTTGATAATCATGATACGATTAAAAAAGCTTTCTTTTTCGGCCCCTCCCAAATATCAGCTCTACGTAGGTTTGTTCCACAAACATTGAGTCACTGTTCCACATTCGACTTGGTCACGGCTTGTTTGTGGCGATGTCACACTGCAACGTTGCAGTTCGATCCTAAAGACGACGTGTACATAATGTTCCCTTATAATACGCGTAGGCTCAACTTTAAGCCTCCAATGCCACGTGGGTACTATGGTAACGCAGTTACGGGGATGATGGCGTCAGCCAAGGCGGAGAATCTTTGTGATACGTCGTCGTTCGTGTATGCCTTAGAATTGATACAAAAAGCCAAGATGGAAGTGACTGAAGAGTATGTGAGGTCGATGGTGGATCTAGTAGCGATCAAAGGGTACATACCAGTCCCGGAAATAGCAGGGGGCGATGCTTCGTCGTGTCGGATATTAATTAGGGTTATTGGGTTTGCTGACGTGGACTTCGGGTGGGGTAGAGCAGCATATGGTGGGGTCGCCATGAGTTCTATTGGAGCTACGCGAGGGTTGGCAACCTCTTACGTAGCATGCGAGAACCGCGATGGCGAGAAAGGGATGGTAGTACAAATGTGTTTCCCTCGTGCGGCCATGGAAATGTTTGAGAATGAACTTCATAGCATGCTAAATCATAAAGCTCAAAACTCTCATTTCATTAAGTCTGGTTTGTAAGATTGATCATCTAGATAATAATATGTAATATTATTATACCTGGTTTCTTTTCAAGAGTGCTCCTAAAGATATATTATATATGTGTGTGTGTAATTTTCATTGTTGTTTTGTATTTTCTCAATATTATTGAATAAGTTTTATGTTTTGTTTAACTTTCATCAATTTGTTATTCTAAAATATTTATTTATTATATTTTATTATACAGTACGAAAATTTTATTATGGATAGAAATAAGGCAAAAAGAAATATTATTGATATTCATCGTGTCAATTTCAATAGACCAACTCCCTTTATATAGATTGCTGACCGAAAGGGAAAGAAAGGGATTTATTGCTCTATTATTGCTCTATATAGAGGTTCATAGTACTCGAGTTAGTTCTTAGAGAGGTATTTATGACTCGACCGTTAGAGATTTATTTCTCGAATGCAATGAAGAGGGAAAGGGAAGAATCCTGTTTCTGTTTGCTCTATTGTTAGGAGAGGCATTATACCAAATTGTCAAAGTAGCGACAGATCCAAATTTCATTCTACGGCTACTGATATATTGGAGACGCGGAAGACAAAAGGTAACACAACTATACAATTAGTAGTCTCGTCGCGAAGCTCTGAAGGTCGTGGTTATTAAAATGTTGTAGTCGCATACTTTATGCAAAACCTTTTGAGAGATGTACGAAGGACTAACTTCATATGTGTATTACGTAACAAAATCGACGTGCCGTTTCCTGCCCACAAGTTTTTGATTCCGGTGGCTACTAGAGTTTAGGTGATGTCCACACCATAAATCCTAGAACCTCTTAGAGTGGTAGCCCTCTGTGACCGATATGTGTTATGAATGTAATGTGTTTTCTTTCTCGTGTCTTGCATCATTCACATTGCATTCTCTATTTATACTAATGAAGAGAGTTGTTACAATGGAGTAATATTGAGAGAATTATGAGACATAATTACCAAGTTAATGACCTCATAACCTCTATCATAATAACACATATTATGATCTTATTAAAACTTGTAACATCCATACCAAATGACGGTTCAAATTTCAATAAGAGACAACGATATGAGTGTTCTTGTGTGAAATGTTGTGATATATTAGTGCAAGATACTTACGAAAATTAGGATCATTTACTTAAGAAAGAGATTATGAGAACATATATTTTACGTGATTATCACGGGAAAGTCGGAAGCAATAACAATTTTGTTGAGAGAAGTCACGATGTGACATTTTCTAATAAAAACATCGATCCTTTGGAGTTAGTAGCTAAATGAAGCCTCCCAAACACCGTAGGAATGAAAGTGAGGGCTCATCGATAACGACAATGTTTGAATTTCAATTTATGTAATTAGTGAACAATATTTTTTATGCCTATGTTCAAACTTTTTAAATTCTAATATATATACTTTCTACTCATGCTTTTATAAAATAAATAAGGTTACCAAGCACAAACGGCTTAAAATTTATTATATGTTTAATTCAACCGAAAAATATCATTCATATGAAAAGATGATAAATATTAATGCCTGAGGAAAGAGCCGGAACTGTTGGCTCCGACCAAGCCTACGCCGCTTGAACTTAAGCCGCTTTTAGTGTTGGATGATTTGGAGGATATCTGGATTTTTGTCCCGTTAATGAGGATGTATAAAAATAATTACTCCATGAAAGGAAAGGACCCAGAGATTAGGGCTGTCCAAACCCGGTTAACCGGAACCGGTGAGCAAAACCGATAACCGAACCGGTCAACGCCAGTTTTTAAAATTCAAAACTAAGACCGGACCGGTAATGGTCCAAAACCGTCTACACGGTTAACCGAAAAAAACTGACC
>JAYMTP010004219.1:0-15348 GCA_036897365.1 Geranium brycei | reverse complement strand
GAGCGTGCCCTCAGCTCGTCGTCTATTTGTGACTAACTAGGTCAGCGAACTGCTCAGCCACGTGTTGCTTGATCGTCGCTCGCGAAAAAATGAATAGACAGATGAGGGTTTCGACGTTTTGGTGGAGTTTGTAGTGGAGTGTGTCCATATATATATATATATATATATATATATATAACCATTGTTTAACTTTTGGTAATTGACTATGAATAAGTATAACAATTTATATTCAATAAAATATAAAAATGCAAATTCGCCATGGCTGGAAGATTCCTGCATGTCCGTCATTGTAGTGTCGTGGGACATTTATAACTTTCGTAAATACAAACTGATTTTATAATAAAAGTGAATCCTCCACGTTAATATGCAAAAATATTCTCTATTTTAATTTAACATTGATGTTATTTCGAAAAAAAATACATTTTCATGCACTCACTCAACTGTCGGCTTAGCTGGATGCCACTGTAACACCTATGAATGGAGCCAGCTGGCACCTCATTTTCCACACAGCAACCTCTCTCTATATCCCCCACGCATATTCTCTTTTTCCCCATAGTACCCTTCCACTCACCAATATTCTATTCCATGTCGGAAGGGTAATTATGTCTTTCAGTGGCCTATTAAATCTAGAGTTGGTTCCCAAATTCTGGAATCTATGATAAAATTACTTAGTCGCATTGAATAATAATATGGTGATGCTCTAATAGGAAGATACAGGACTGAGGGTATTTTTGTTATTTTAAAAATAATAATAATAAAGTCAGTTGACTTGGAAGGAAATGTGTGAAATGTAAAAAAAATTACTTAAGTAAGCCCAAATATTTTTTTAAAAAATAAGTATAATAAATTGTAAAAATAACGAAAGTAAGTATATAAGTTGTAATTAACTCAACAGACTATAAATGAAAAAAAAACCATGTAATTTGTAGCTCAAGAACAGAGTGAGTGGACCTCAAATTCCATGTAATGAAAGTGGGTAACTCAAAAAGCCTTGAAAGGAAAATAAATACCAATAAAGTGTAATATTTATGGAGGAAATAAAAAGAAAAGTTTTAATTAAAAAGAGAGAGTAATGGTAGAGAGAGAAAGTGAGCAAGAGAAGAGCAGAGCAGGTGAGGAGAAACAAATGAAATAAAAAGCTCTCTTTTCTTCTTCTTCTTCTTCTTCTCTCTGAAAAAACCAAACTTTATCTCTCCATCTCTCAGCGCCACAACACACTCGTCGTCATCATATTTCATTCTTTGCTTCTTCCCTTTATAAATCACGAGATCCCCATCTCTTTCTCCCTCCCCTTCCCTCTCTCTACCCATTCATGTCTTCTTCTTCTTCAAGCCCTCTTCTGGGTACGTGGTGGCCTTGCTGTTGCGGTTTCATCGATACACATTGCTGATACGGATTCGGCGAATCGGAAGGTTTGTGCATTTTCGATTTTTGGGAGGTGGGTCTGTTGAGAGAAAGAGAGAAGGGGAAATTGGTGGAAGAAGCGAGGCCAGCCCTTTTTTTTCACGTTGTGGGTGTTTTCTGTTTGGTTACTGAGAAAATGTCGCATTCTGGGAAACCCATTTCGGTGCTAGGGCTCGAGACGCTTGGTGATCGATTCCGGGACTCACTGAGCTGCGAAGTGGACAAGCCCGATTTCAGAGAGCTCGATCTGGGGTCGCCGGTGTCTCCGCTGCGGCCTCGTCGGAGCGTTCCGGCGACGAGCAGTAGCTCCAGTTCGTCTGGATCCGTTTCCAGGAGATCCGATTCCGGCCCTAACAATCACTCCGGCGAGCTCTCCGGCTCCAGCGAGAGCAGCCCCACTGCCGGAAATGTGAGGAACTTGAAGGCCAGATCCGATTCAATTCATGCCTCCTCCGCCACTTCGCCGGCGATGAATCTGCCGACGGGGAACATTTGCCCCTCCGGCAAGATCCTGAAAACTGGCATGTCTACGAGTCGGAGCTCGAGAAGCGACGTGTTGGGGACCGGAATGGGTCATTACGGACACGGAAGCATAATGAGGGGCGGTGTGGCTGCCCCCGGAGAGGGGGTGAGTTTGAGGGCGAGTGGCGGAGACACGGTCAAGAGGGCAATGTTGAGTTTAGATCCGGAGGAAGTGAAAAGGGTTGGCAATCAAGAGTATAAAAGGGGTCATTTTGGGGAGGCTTTGAGCCTATACGACCGAGCAATCACCTTGTCGCCTTCAAATGCCTCTTACCGGAGCAACAGGGCGGCGGCGCTGACGGGTCTCGGGCGCTTGGCCGAGGCTGTGAGGGAATGTGAAGAGGCTGTGAGGTTGGATCCCAGCTATTGGAGGGCTCAACAGCGTTTGGCATCACTTCTTATTAGGTCAGTGTGGCTGTCCTGTGAATGGTTTTGTGTTATTAGATCTGCTACTTGTTTTGAAATGTGCAGCAGCATCTAATGGATTCAAATTGCGGTATCTTAGTGCTTAGTTAATAATTATTTATTTGTGGTAATAGTACTTGTTGGAAACAACAGTCTATTGAGACAACTTGGGTTATTATTAGCAGCATTTGCATTGTATGGCTTTTGGGGCATTGAGGGTGTTATTATAAGTTTATCCTGATTGATGTTTGAACAGGTTGGGGCAGGTCGAGAATGCGAGGAAGCACCTTCAATTTCCAGGGCAGCAGCCAGACGCAGCTGATTTGCAAAAGTTGCAGGCAGTAGAGAAGCACTTGATCAAATGCTCAGATGCACGTAGGATTGGTGACTGGAAAAGTGCATTAAGGGAATGCGATGCCTCTATTGTCGCCGGAGCTGACTCTTGTTTACAGGTAAATCCCAGGAATATTTTGATATTGTTATAATTATGGTTAATCTGAATTAAAACTCTGATCAAAAAGCTTAACAAATGGCTGAACCGGGTTCAAATTGATTTTACAGCTGTTTATGTGTAGAGCAGAAGCCCTGTTAAAGCTTCATCAACTTGAAGATGCTGAAGCAATTCTCACAAGTTCTCCCAAGGGAGAACCTGTCAGCTTCTGCTTACGAACTAGGTTTTTCGGGATGCTTGCTGAGGCGTACCCTCTCTTTGTTCGATCCCAGATTGAGATGGCATTAGGAAGGTGAGTTTCAAAGTTCATGAGGGTAAAGATGTTTGCAAGCTATAAAGGAAATTGAAAATATATGAGGGATGTCTTGCAGGTTTGAGAATGCAGTTACAGCAGCTGAGAAATCTTGGCAAATTGATCCAAGAAATGCTCAAGTTGCAGCACTATTGAGTAATGCGAGGTTGGTGGCTAGAGCTCGTTCTCGCGGCAATGATCTCTTCAAATCTGAAAGGTTCACTGAAGCATGTTCTGCCTACGGAGAAGGCCTCAAGCTCGACCCTTCGAATTCTGTTTTGTACTGCAACAGAGCAGCTTGTTGGTACAAGCTTGGGTTGTGGGAGCGATCAGTAGATGACTGCAACCTAGCTCTCCGCTTCCAACCCAATTACACAAAAGCCCTTCTTCGAAGGGCCGCCTCGAGCAGCAAGGTCAAATAGACGTTCCCCTCCTGCTGGCTGGTTAATTCTAGAGGTTGCCTAAATTCTCATTAACATTTGTTGGTGATGCAATGCAGATGGAGAAGTGGGCGGATGCTGTGAGAGATTATGAAGTTTTAAGAAAGGAACTTCCAGATGACAATGAAGTGGCTGAAGCCCTATTCCACGCCCAAGTTGCATTGAAGAAATCTCGTGGTGAGGAGGTGCATAATATGAAATTTGGTGGTGAAGTAGAGAAAGTGTCGGGTATTGAGCAGTTGAGAGCCGCGATAGCTTTTCCAGGTAAGGCTTTCCCCCCAAAAGCATCCATGCTTGTTATACCTCTCACTATCACTATCCTCGTGGGATTGAAGGTGTAAAATTACGATGCAGGTGTCTCTGTAGTACATTTCCAAGCAGCCTCGAGCTCACAATGCAAGCAAATATCTCCATTTGTGGACACGCTATGCACTCGATATCCATCCATAAATTTTCTAAAGGTACTTGTATATTTTGTAGACTTGGTTGGTATAATAAGTATCAGGTTATTGAAAAGAGGTCTGATTGTAATGAAGGTGGATGTTGAAGAATGCGGAGCAGTGGCAAGTGCAGAGAATGTGAGGATTGTACCAACATTCAAGATATACAAAAATGGGAACCGAGTGAAGGAGATCATCTGCCCAAGTCTCCAAGTGTTGGAATACTCGGTGAAGCACTACAGCCTTTAGATCTTCATCAATGTACACTCTACACCTTATGCATCTCCCGACCCATCAGGTCCTCTCCAAACATGATTACCTGTGACATGATAATTACAAGCCAAAAGCCAACCCCAGAGGGATAGGGATAGGGATAGCGTAGTTCCATTTATTCATTCCTCATTGCTCTCTGGTCCCCTTGTTAAGTTGAGATCTCCTAGGCTAGGCCGCCCAGTCGTGGTTAGTGCAACCCTTATTTCTCATTGTTTGTACAATTTTCATGAATTGTCATTGTAGCTATCTATCTATATATTAGAGTCAGAGAGAGGTGTTGGGGTAGGAAGAGGATGTGTACAATGTATATATATGATATGATATATACACAACATCCGATCGGAAGCCATTAGAGGGATGTGAACCAAGGCAAGGCAGGCAGGCTGAATGAATATGTTGTTATTAGATATTGTTACTTTCTTTTTCTCAATCAATAAAATGATTCCCATTTTTCATGCTGTTGGTTTTCTTGTTGCTGGTTCTTTTATTAATGTAATGGTAGATGTGTGGATTGGAACAAGTGATCTCATGTTGATTCACCAAAGCCTATAAGTAGTGAAGACTTCATGTTCAAATAATATTAGTGCTTTTGAAATTTATTAAAATGGAGAAGAAGATGAGAGCAGCATAATTGGTTGTAGATGATTTCTTGATTCTCATTACGAGTTTTAGTATCCACATGTGATTGTGAGCATTTAAGGCACCATCAAATTCATGCCTCTCCTAAAACCATAAACCTTTACCACTACAAAACATGTGGTCGGTGCCTTCGCTGCCACTGCTTGATTGGTTGGTTTTTTCCTTTTTATATATATTTTTAAAACAAAACATAGAAATAACTAATCATGCCCCTGCTTTATTGGCTGATACTTTACAAAAAATACTAACTTATTCATTACACATCACATTTAATTAGGTAATATAAAAATTAAGAGTGTTATATATACCAACCACCACCTTATATAGTAATGTATGTATTATTAAATTAAATATATTAATTAATTAAAACAATTTTTTATTTTCTATTATCTATTTTTTTATTGTTTTCTTTTAAAATTGTGTTTCATTATTACTATATGTTTACCATCTCTATAAATATAATTCTTTCATTACTTTATAATATTGAGTTTCATAATTTTCTTCTCAACTTTTGTCTACAAACGTTTTCTACCCTTATTTATTTACATTTCATTTTCTCAACGCTCTATTACGACACAGTTCGCTCTTCAATTCAAAAAATAATTTGAGGTTAGTTAAATCATTCTTAATGTTTAATTATTCTGATGAAAGTATTATTATTTGTAATAATGACTATGCATAATTCAATTTTAAAATTCTTACGCACTTAATTTTTGTGATTTTTTATTTGTGTATCGCTTAATTGAATTGGAATTGATTATACCCGTTGCAACAACTTCTGTTGAAAGAGTATTCGACAATGAATATTGTTAAAACCGATTAGCGCAACCAAATGAGAGATAATTGATTAAATGACAGTTTGTTTTATACATTGAAAAAGAAGTATTTATTAGTATTGACAATAAAGTAAATAGCAACTCGTAGAAATCGATTACTACATTGTAATCGTGTTGAAAGTAGTGTTAGAAAATAGTAACACGAGTTATTATGAATAAAAATATTATTTTTTATTTTAATATATTTTAGCATAAAATGTTGTCTCCCTATAAAAATTTTCTAGTTCCGCCCCTGTTTGTAGTGCCCACCTTCAAATTTGATTTTTAATTTCGATTTTATTCCAAATACATGATTTGATTCATTCATATTTATTAGTACGTAAATATATTGAATCAGTAGATTGAATCAGTGTGAGCCTATAGCCGTGGCATTAGTACGTAAATATATAGAATAATCAGGGGTAAAGTAGGAAGAGAATCAGTAGTTTCTTGTCGTTTGTGATTGTAATGAATGAAACCGAACTATGCCTAACTTTTAGCTAATTCAACTTCCAAACAGAAGGACATGAAACATGGACGGTTTTGCTTTATAAACCTTTACACTTTACACAAAATTGTAGTTTATGAAAAGTTTAACATGGTTGGGTTTTGTTTAAGGTTGTGACATTCTCATGCATGGCACAACCTTTCTCCCTCTCAACTCATCCGAGTAATTTTAAAATGTTATATTGTTTGAAATATGTCATATTATTTATTAATTACAAAAAAATTCCTTGTTATTTACATATCTTTGCAAAATGTGTATTTTTTATTGCCATGGAATTAAGAATTAATTAATTAATTAAATTTAAATTTTTTCTTTCTTTTTTTGGGAAAACCACAGTTTACTATATCTATTTATATCACTATTTTTTTTTTCTTTTTAGTACCCTAACTATTAATTTGGGAAAACTTAACATACCTAAAATACTCCTGGTTTGAGTCGACCCAATTGTAGTTTTTCCAATTAGATTGGTTCCCTCGATTGGACCAAATTTAATAACGGTTCAACTAGGGGTATTTTTTGTATTTTAGGAGTATGTTGTCCGAAAATGATAGATAGTTAGATACTAAAAGAAAAAATAGAGTTAAAGTACCAAAATGTCAAAGTGGTATAGTTAGGTACAAGGTTGTAGATGTCGCACAACGCTATGATGACGGACATGTGCCTTCGAGGCCATGGCGGGGCCATAGCGAATTTTTATTTTTGTATTTTTAATATAAATTAATTTACATATATAATGAAAAATACATATTATGCTACTACTATTTATGATATTTTCAACTTAAAAAAAATTGATTAGTTTGGATAGAACCGGCTCAAAACGGTCCAAAATCAACTAAAATCATTACAGAACCGGCTTAAAAAGGCTAAAACGCCACGACGTGCTGCCCGTGTGGTTTTTGGGGCCATGACGCCGCCATTTACAACATTGGTTAGGTATAGTAAACTGTCATTTTCACAAGATACAAATAAGACAAAAAATTTAATTCTTAATTTTAGAGACAATTTCGTCATTTTATAAAAAACACATTTTGCAAAAATATATAAACATGACACTTTTTGTAATTAACAAACAACAGAACATTTTTTTTACAAAAACGTCAAATAATATGACACTTTTATACAATTATCTCTAATTAAATTGACAAGTGTATGTTCAAACTTATTATTTAAATGATTTCTTAATTCAAATATTTTGAAAATACGAGACATCTTCACTAGAAATATTTCGAAAAAATTTCGCTTTTGCACAATTAAAATACACATTCTTACAAAATTACAATTAACTTTAAGTAAAGATCAATAGGGTTTCTTTTGTCCCACTTTACCATTTTTTTAGATTCCAATTTTTATTAACAATGAAATGATTAAAATGATTTGCTTTACTTTCAAAATTATGTTATTATTATATTGATTTCCATACTAACAGAATCAAATTATTTTGATACATAAAAAGATTTTGGAAATCTTGATAGTAACTGTAGGTGACTTCCATACAAGTTTCAAAATGGTAAGTTTTACAAAGTATAGATGTCATTTGGTAAGTTAAAAGCATCATAAAGTTATCGTTAGAAACAACGACTTCTTGAGCAAGCAAGTTTTCGGCGGAAGTTTCGAGCTAGTGACTTACCAAATAACCACCAAAAGTTAGGAAACTTGACATTTGAAAAATGAATGAAAATCATTTGAATTTCTCATCAAAACCCCCAAGTCAATTAAAGTAGTTAAGTATGTGAAAATCAAATGTTTATATCATTAGATACACGAAAAAGTATGATAGATTAAAAATATTTAAAGTAAAAAAGACATTTTAATCATTTTATAATTGATAAAAATTAAAATCTAACGAAAATAGGTAAAGTGTGACAAAATAAAACAAAGATTGTTACAATAAAATCAAGGTGTCTTAATTTTATTATAGGTTTATCACCTATTTAGTTGATTTTCTTGTTATCATTAGTATAGTCTATTTATTTTGATTTATAACTTATATAAAGTGGTGTCATCTATTGTATTTCATACAACATTATTATCAATAATATCATTCTTCACCCTATTTCTATAATTTTTATTAAAAACTTTGAAGTTATCTAGTAGTTACGTGAGAAAAATATCAATTTACTTGAAAATGAATTTTTCTTAAATATATATCTTTTCTAATAGACATGTCATATAAGCTTGAAACCCTTTTTCTTTAATAAGAAATCAAATAAGTTTTAAGGATAATTGCAGCTAAACATGTTTCGGATATAAGTACATTGTACACTTAACATTTCTTTATTTTGTCATCTCACCTAAAATTCATATTTTTGCATCACTCATAAGTCTGCAAAATTTGCATCACTAAATATATTCATGTGCAAAATTTGTTGGATTAGGTGTACCTAGCTATATACGTAAGATTATATAAAGTAGTATGTGTTTTAGTGATTGAGAGACCCATAAAAGGAGCTTATTCATGTGTCGGTCCGTACATCCGTATGGCGCACGTAACTGGCAGGTAATATAGCCGTTCGATTTTTGGGTTCCCAATACTATTGTACTAGACATGACTGATACACTCTTGTCCTTCAACTGTGAAAACCAGAAGACCTATAATATAAAGCTGTGTCGGTTTGGTTTCTGCCGACAAATTGTTCACACTTCAAAATTTTGGATAATTAAGAGCACTGTAATGGTTCATTATGAGCTTAGAAATCGGTTCATTTTCTTGATTTTGACCATTAACATATGCATGATTTAAAGGTTATGTAACTTGGGCTTTTTGTTTAATTCATATTTAATGGACCAACACTATTATAAGTTAACGTTTGCTTATGTTACCTTAGTTTTTGTTGCTTTAGTTGGTTTTTTCTATTCCAACGGCTACACTGATTTGGTCCATTAATTCTCCTTTAATTAGAGGACTCTTGGAGTCTTTAGTTTTGTAATGGATTATTTACATGCACTTTCAAATTTATTTAATTAGGTGTAATTTTTATGTCTGTAAACTGAATAACATATTTAAAGTTGGATAGCCTGTATATCCAAAAGCAAAACTCATGGCAATGGTACTTGAAGAAAATCATACGGTCAAACAATTGTGCACATATATAGAGAATCATAAAAATATGTCAACATAGGTGGTTACAACTAAGAAAATGAAATTATACGTAAATTCAGCTGACATTCTTGATTAGTTGATGAGAAGGCATCACACTATTTATTTGAAGATCATGAAAACGTTCGTAGCCAATCTCCAAGTTAGAAATTGTTAAACCGTGAAAACTTTATATTAATTTTGAGAAGCCACAATTTTCCTAAAATATTAAGAGACTGAATTAGGAAAAAGTTTCCTATTATTATACAAGAATATAGTAAAAAGGTTTCCAAATATAAAAAAATTCAGGAAACCTAAGTTTTTCTTAATTTTTCTTTAGACTATAAATAAAATGTAATTGTAATTCATTCATAACTTGTGAGAGTAACAATAAAAGAGGAGTGTGGTTGTGACAAAAATGAATTACCAAACCAAGTAATTATTTGTTCTTGTGCAATTTGGCTACTTAATAACTTATTGCTAAATTATTGTTCCATATTTTTTATGTAAGTGTAACCCAAGAATTCCTACCCCTACTTATACTTATAGCTCTGCACACTACAGTTTCACAAACCACAAACAATGATCAAGTCAAGTATTCAACAAGGTAGCTGATAAAAAAAACAAGGTGGAATTAAATGAGATTATGACATTTACAAATTTCCATGAGTAGACCTAATATCAAGAATCTTAATTCAATAACTATGATAAAGAAGAAAGGAGGCCAATAATGAATGGCAGAGCCAAAAATGCAGCAAAACAAGGAAACAAACAAGAGAAAAGGCTGCAAAACAATTGTGGATTGGATTGAAATGGAACATTACATGAATGAATCAAAGAGCTCCACTTTTGTACTGTAAAAGTAAAAGCATCTTTTGGGGTTCAGACCCACTCTCCCTTCATTATGTGCTGCCCTTTCAAATCCTTCATATATGAAAGATTTTCAATTTTAATCAAAGAAAGAGTTAGAACTGATCTAACTATTTCATTTGAGATTCTAATTGATGACAAAAAAGAAAGTTTCACTCTATTACTTTCCTGTGTAACATGTTCAAAGGAACACACTTAAATACTAACTTATTGACGAAAATTGCCAATAAAGCAATTTAACTACTATGACATTAAACAAGCCAAACATTAAACAAACCGTTCGAGCTTGTTATAGTCAAGATCGTACCAAATTTGAGACTAACACTTAACTCGTTTAATAAACAAGTTGAGTTTAAATCCAACAAATTGGCTTGAATTAAAAGAGGCCTTTTGCCCTTCGAGCATGAAGAAAATCCTTAAAACACAAATTCTGAACAGAATCAATTTGGAGAGATTAGTGTTGAGTACATACAAGAAAAAATAAACAAAGGGAAGTTATTCATTATTTTGGCAGAATACAAAATAAGATAACCCAAATATGGAACATGGGCTCAATTAACCAAAAGAGCTAAACACATACACTAGAAGAAGAGCAAAAAGGGTCAGCACAGGGTTTTAATAAAGCATCTCAAAGCTAGTTCTTTCTTCAAAGAAAGAGAACTAGATTTAGTTCATGGACGTGCCATTATAAACCTATATTCTGGTTGCTATCAAGGAAACTACACTAAGCAAAGCAACAGTGTGAAATTCAAAATTTAGTTAAACTGCTAGTTGACATGCTAAAAGAAAACCTTCACTTAACCACATTTTAAAACTAATTCATGTTCGAGTCGGTAAAACCACAACACATTTGCCTATAATAATACATCATTCATAATCGACGACAAAAACATACATAACAATGCAGCCAACTATATATATATATGGAAGATTAACTTAGATATGGTACCCATGTGAGGAGACATACTCAAGACACTTTGTGGGCAAACAAACAAAAACACAGGCCAAAGACACATGCTTGATTTTTAAATCAATCCTATATATTTAAATTATCATTCATAAGCCAATTAACCCAATTGATGTGGGGTTAACGAGATGCAGACCAGTGATTTAATTTTCCTACTACTCAGCCTCAAACAAAGAATTTCCCCTATACTAGGAATCAAATCCAGTGATCATGTTAGGAGGATAGTGTTCCATCATGTATCCAATACATGCTTATAGCTCATTCATATATACTATATAGATGTATAAGAACCAAGAAAAGATACAGAGGAGAATGTATCCTTTCTAATAATATCATACAAGTTCAAGTTTCAGACAAACAAACAGCACGATGACCCGAGTAAAAGGAATCTTTTGACAAGCATTAAAACTCTGGTTGTTCAAACACTTAAATTTTTCCCCGAATTTCTGTTTAAAATCAAGAGTGAATAGCATACATTGCATAAACTGTTATTTGTGAGGTGGGAAATTTCCACAATGTCATCATGCACCACTTGCATACTGACGGGTCCATTCTTTGGCTGCAAGGTTAACAAAAGTGTAAGTGTAAAACCACAGCCAACTAATTTTTTATTTGACCAATACAACCACAATGTTTACCCGTTTCAACAGCTTCAGCCTCGTTCGATTTCCAATGCTTAGCAATGTTCTCAGAAAGCGGATCATCAGGATTCGGCGCACTAAGTAGCGCTTGAATGCTAACAAGAAAAGAACTCATCATAAACTTATTTGGTCACGGCATTACCAACTCCAAAACATGCCTAGTGGTTTACTCATTGTCGACATAACATGTTTCATAAGGGCATTCAGCATAGGAATAAAACAGAAGGTAAAAAAACCACATAACAGTAAGAAAAAATAACTAGAAAATTTCTTTTGCCGTAATTAAACCACAAGTGTTTTTTGCCCACGATAATATGTAATCCTATTCATGTGTTGTACAAAAAAGTTAGACCCCCCTCCTAATTATCAGTATACGCACGTATAATTAACAAAACCTTGTCAACTCCAGCAAAAATTAGGTATCAGATGTACATATACGTTCCACCTTATCGACCAATTTTAAGATCTTCCTACCTCAAAAGTACAGTCCTTATTTGCAGAGCGGGACTCCATTTGTCTTTCAGAATATCAAGGCATATCCTCCCAAGCTGCATTAAGGAAACCATTGCATCAGATACAGAAAGGAATAATAGGAAACCTAAAATGAGCCGAAAATTGCGGGAGCACTTTACCTTATCAATGTTAGGGTGGTAAATTTTGGTGAGAAACCGAACCTGTTGGGAAAAAAGGGAAATAAAATATTAAAGGAAACAAGGTAATGATAGTAATATTGAAAGGACAAAGGTCACCAGAGCTACTGCAACATGAGCCTCAACAAAGGAATTATCTAGCAAACCTTCCAGCGCAAATGAACTATAAAGCACTGACAAACAAATAAATAATAATGTCCCAACGTATGCATAACCCATACATAAATATAGGCATAAAAATATATCAGAATTTATACTCCATGTCAGGAATTGCCATCTCCTAACTTCATGTCATTTGACGAATTCCATTCAATATCAGACAATTTCTATTATCTTATCCTCCACAGCTACAAATCAAATTCTTTTTCTGAACAATTGCAAGCAAAAATTATATGTTCAAGCAAAAACCACAATAATAGAGGGATTTCTACAGCATTGGCATTTGACATACAACTGTATGATCTGAACTACTTATTTTTCAATCTAAACATAACTGCATCTTAATTGAATCTTATGCAGGGGAATACATGAAAATGCATAAAGGCAAAACCTTAGTACCTTAGGAGCAGCCATTGGATATTCTTCGGGCAAAAATAGTTCCAACTTGAAAACACCTCCTATTGTTACAAAAACGAGGATGCATTAAACGAACAAGCAAAAGTGTGAATCTAAAATTTGGAATGAAAAGCTACACTTTCTAACCAAATGACATTCTTTAAACACGATCGGCATTTCTCTCAATATCTGTCATACAGACAGAAAACAAGATATAGCTAAAATCAAACACTTTCTACCTACTCAATCTTTAGCCATAGGAAAAACTAACCATTTGTATGTAAGAACAAAAGCACCCATTTGAAAAATTACTCAAATCTAATACAAAGGTGTCAAAACAATGGATGCTAAACACAGATGCAAATTTATAAACTTAGACCCAAAATCAAGAAGCATCATAAATCTCCCAGAAAAAAAAAACTAAGAGCAGCTGTCCCTAAAATAACGACATCGGTATGAAGGTTCGCAGCCACACTGCATGCTTAAGTGGCGACACAACCAAGACACTCTCATTCAGATATACACGATAACTAGGAAGAGAAAACTTAATATAAAAATATGAATCAAAGAAGAATAAAACAAGCAGCTATGACATCAAATGTTACTATTACTTTCCCACTAATGCTAATTTGGACTTCAACATTGCACATAAAGCATATCTAGCATGGAACAAAACTAACATTTAAACTAGTGCAAGATTACAACTGAAGCAGACTGATTGCAGATGACACAAGTACGGATTATGGCTCGGATGGAATCACTCTGGGAAGCTCAAAAATCATTAAATAGCCCAGGAGTCAGGACAACCCAAAACAAATTGATGAATTAATAAATTTCATTAGCTTTCAACAGAATCCTGACAAACTTGAGCTTAGTATTGTAAGTAAGCAATTACCTTCATAAGGTGATTGTGTTGGGCCAAGGATCATCACATTGAAATATCTCATATTGTCTTCGGAAGGAGAGGCACTGATTCCAGGGGCTGCAAGGTAAAAGTTATTAACAAAGCACACTTGCGTGAATATGTAAAGCTCAAGATCAAATTGCTTTCACAATTTTCATATCTCCATACTAGAATGACATGCACAGAAAAAGCTAGCTAAAAGCACACCCTGTTCCATGGTTCTATGATCATAATGAACAAGGAAATCAGAGTTTACCTGGTTCACTGAGCAGCCGCTGAGTCTCCTGTACAAACACATTAAAAAAGCACAAACAACAAACAAAACATCAGAATCAAAAGCACGGGAAATGAAAACCCCAAGGTATTCAAATTTTGCTTCACTATCGGTTGGTTTCAGATCAATTGCCATAAAACTTGAACCAAAAAAGTTGAACTGAAGCTTGCAAAAATAGAATTCAACTACAACAGATCCCTCAAAATTGCGGTTTTCTGTATTTGGTTCCAAGGGAAGTACAAGATAATTTTAGGCAAAAAAATCAAGCTTGAACCTCGATAAAGGCAAGTTCTGAACTAAACGAATAAAACCCAGAAATCAAAAACAAGAAAAACAGAAGAGATCGAAGGACAAACAGTTGTTTTCCTCAATTTTCTCGGGAAAAAACAAGGGTATCTCAGATAAACAGAGAAAAGGGATCGAGGAGAAAACATTGGGCAAGACAGACCTTGATGATTCTGCGAGGGAGGTTACTGTTCGCCATTAGAGGGTCGATTGCAAAACGCGCGAGGAGAGAAGAGAGTCGGAGAAGATGGGTTTAGAGAGAGAATGTTTCTCTCTATCTCTCACTAGAAATTGCAATCAAAGTGGAGCTTTTCTCTATTAGACGTCTTCAATGATTTCTCTTTTTTTTTTACCTTCTGATATTCTCCTATCGAATATTTTTGGATTTTTGGTTCATAATTTTGTAGAATATTGTATTTGGAGATATGTGAAGGAAAATATGAAAAACGCATAAAGATGCCTTTGCACTAATTATTGGACTCTCATTTGATATTGGAACATGTGATACAAATATTTGTTCAGTAAAGAATATGGTTAATTACATATTACCCATACTAAATTGTCGTGTTTTACACTTTGCCTCAGGTATAATAAGAAGTTCAAATTAAAATATGCTAATTATATTTTTTTTATACTTTGCCCTAACGCGTTAGAATTTGAACGAAAGCCTAAATTTTTTCTAAAAAAACAAAAATATCCCTGAATTGATTTGAAATCAATTTAACTGGTTTGACTTGTACTGAAAATAAACCAGAATTAATTTATGGTTTATTTAATTGGACCGGTTCTATATTAAATTATATAATAATAATAATAATAATCAATAATTAATAATATATTGAAACTTTCGAATGTCATAACTCTCTCATATGAGCTCCGTTTCGGGCTCGTAGTATATCAAATCGAAGAGAACCGGAAGATCAACAATTTTGAAAAA
>JAYMTP010004218.1:0-15348 GCA_036897365.1 Geranium brycei | reverse complement strand
GCATCATGCAGCAGTTACATGCATCCATTTCATCATCCAGTCATCAGCATTTGGCATCTTTTTTCATGTTATTAATGAACCTAGTGGTATCATCATCATCATACCATTTTGGCATGTTTATACTTGTACTGACTTATTCTGAGACATGCATGTGTCAACAGCATATTAATGCATATAAAACTTAATTAGGGTATCAGATGTGGTTCCACTTGTTGGGAAATGTTGCATGGGCTTGTAGTAGTTTTCTTGGATGTGTGCCTTTTCACCTCGTGTATCTTTGCTGCATTAGGAACGACTATTTGAATTGACACTGATTACATTACATTACATTACATCATGTTGTCATATTCATCGCATGGCACGAGTTACTTGGATGAGCAGAGCGAGGGAAAACTACACGATTGTTCTTGTTTCATTCACGCCCATCTTCATTGCCATTTTCATTCCATTAACCTCTTTACCCTATTCTCTTTATTTCTAAATTGACCAGTCATCCTTCCATTGGTTTGTATAGGCATCTTGCTTTGTTACAAGCTATGTCTCATGTAAGATCTATTTTCAATACGTGTCATGAGGAGCAAGTTACTTTAACCATTGAAAATCACGACATATCTCACGTTTACCATTGACATTCAATCATCTCCTTAACCTTGTTCATTTACACACTGAATCAGTCATCCATATCTAAGCTGATTGAACAAAGAATGCGCTTTAACATTCTAGCCTTTTATTGAAGGCCGCGAGAATAGGAGGAATGTGAGACAATTATTTGCTTTTCTGGCAGGATTTACTTTGGAAAATGGGAAAGCTTCTATTGTTGAGGTCGGGTGGCGCCGTAGCTGAAATAGCAAGGGAAGGGAAGGGACGATTGTGATCAGAGACTGAGTTTGTGGTAGAGTTGAAGATGGTATATTGTGATGATTCTTATTTAATTCATTCCGACTAACTGACGATACACCATATAATGTTGTAACATGTACTGATGATGAAGATAGGTATTTATTTATTTTGGAAATTTATAGGTATTATGTAATTGGGAGAAAATGGTATAATTTATGCCTGCTAGTCTACTCAATTTTCTATCCTGTGTGTACACTAACAACAGAATTTACACCCATTATGGTACAACCACACGTGAGGTATTAAGAATCAAGATAGACACAGAAATATTAGGATGGAATATAATCAAGGATGTATGCACGAAGCAGAAAGCTTTATTCACAAACACTTGAAACGATTAAAAAACAATTACAAGAGTCGACATGCACGCTCCAAGCCTTCTCATAATTGACATGCATCTGAGCTTGTTTCTACTACCTCCCCCCTCGTGTTGATTTGGATCCAAAAACTTTGTTGAGGAATTTTTAGAAAATTTCAAAACTTTGCGTTTCACCGTTCTTGGCAAAAAAGAAAATATCTAAACCTGAATTCAACTCGTGAACGAAGAAGACGCTTGTGACCGTGATATGGTTTCTTTGTATTTCGAGATTTCAACTCAATTTTCAAGATCTCAATTTCCTCCATTTTTATAAACTCTTATGATTGATAAAAAAAAATGTTCTACAGAGAACACTTCTCTTAAAAGATTTCACTTACAATTTGTTATAACTTAACTTGACTATGCCAAGCAACTCTATTTATACTACTTCGAGAGTGACTATTCTCGAGACATCTACATTACCTATTTTGGCCTTAAACACAAAGAATATAGTTTTTGTTGGCCATTAACACACTCAGTGATCATCATTACACCACTCGACTCAGACGTATTTGTTCTTATTATATTGCTCACTCAGAGTTAGTGCTAGTATGGAACTCAAGCGAGCGAGAACCAGTATCTATAAGTGAATATATCCAAGCAACTCATTCTCATCTCACCGCCAATACTGGGCCTTAAAGCCGACTGGTAAGAAACCCCCATTGATTTCCGTTCGCAACAAAAAGAAAGAATTGCAAAATGTGAACAGTTGCAGTACTTAAATTAAGCGCCTTATTAGTTACTGCAATACCTAATCATAGCAACGCAATTAACAAGTCTGTCTACGTCTGGTGGATATTATTGGTAGTCCAACACCCAAAAGCACTATAAAACTAAATGTTCACTTAATACTTCCACTACTGTATTGTAACATGGACATAGGGAAAAAAGAATAGTTCAGTTGTTTTAATAACAGATGAAATAACATTTACAAACTTAATCACATACAATGAAATGAAATGAATTCCAATATGAGTTAGGAGCTGCTATGAGATCTGACAGAAGAAGAAATTGATTGTGCAGAGACGGATGCAGTTGGGCTGTTTGGCTCCCACTCTCCATTCAAGCCCTTTGTCTTTCCACTTCCACTCACTCTTTCCATTGCTACTTGACATATGTCATCAAACCACTCATCTCCCGCTAGTACACTGAAATGAAACCCCAAATTTATTTCATATCAACAACAACAAAATGCACATCACACTTCCAGAATATACAAGTTTCCGATTATCTTATAATACAATTACATTTATACAAACTTGACTGGTGGGATATTATTGTGATGAGGAATTATCTTGAAGCATATCATATCGACAGACAGGTTTACTAAATAAAGAAGTAACTTTATAGTAGTATCTGACAGTAGGCACCGATGTTGGTGAGTATTTGATATCATGTTCAATTCCCAAACTCTGACCTTCCAGCAAAATATCATGACAAGACTACCACAATTTAATCAATCACGCAAACTACGATTTGCCATGTTCCCGCTTAGAGATGATTCCTGGCAACAACAAAATTTCTCTAATTGCTAGGAACAGTAGGTCTTATTACACAGTTCCACCTATTTTCCTCTTTCTCTAACTATCAATCATGTTCATCCACCTCCAATCCAATAAACATACAGAAATATGGAGGACAGAGAATCATTGCTTGAGTTAGAGCAAAATTACACTCCTTCCTAATCTAGAACAATTACTACATTCCCCACCCCATGAGCTAACAATTTGAAGTCTAAAAATTTGAAAGAATATATTTGATTTCAGGCGATAGCTTGAGAGACACAGCAGTAGATGCATACCTGTAAGGATCAATTCCAGTCGCGGCAAATGCTGCAAGCGCCTTAGATATGATCTCATTAACAGCGCGATGCAAATTCCGAGACAGGTATCGACCTTGGGAAGCAAAGCATGTGACAAACTTCATATCTAAATAGAACTGCACATGACATAAATCAAATGAATAAAAGGTCATCTTTCATTAATCTGGTAGATACAGAGCAGAACTACTGGAAAGGTCAGTTGATTGGCAAACCTGTTGTAGACCAAGAGGCCCTAATGGCCTTGGACCTTCCTCAATATCTTCCCAGAAGGTCTGATCTTTTAAAAGCCAGAAGATGACAGTCTCTGTAAGTCTCATCATTAACAATGTAGCGACTCTTTCCCTGCCTACAAACATATCGGCTGCTATTGTGGCCATTCTGTGCAATTTAGCAAAAAGTTCCTGAAACAAACAAAATATGTTAAACCTAACTTAATTAGCAGCAGCTATATCAATGGCCACATCCTCACTCTCCAGTTATTGTTTTGTTCTTCCTATGAATCATAGCAGAATAGTTACTAACAGAATGCAAGGACTCGGTAGCACTAGGTGCAAAATTTGGAGTTGCTAAAGGACTCGTCACAATAGATGTTAGGAGATGTAATCAAGCACATAAGATTATCCTGTCTTGGCAGAATAAGTTTTTTTTAAAAAGTGTTCTTTTGAATATAAATCATATTTTTATTGATATTAATGTAATTAACCTTTAATATTAAAATATGTAACATGCATGGGTGATAAGTACAAACTTCTTGAAATTTTCAATTTCTGACAGTAGAAAATAGTTTCAGCAAGAAAAATAAAATTTAGTGTCGAATTCAAGAGTGATTGACTTAAAGATAAGCTTAATCATGTCCTTCAACTTCCACCAGAATATAACAGGTTGATAACTCACTATACTACATGCACTAAGCTCTTAAATTGATCAATCTATATAGTACATGCCCTCCAAACAATAAATATATTAGAATGACAAGCAGTATATATAAAAAAAACTAATTCTAAAAAAGATGCAAATTAGAGACTAACATGGCCATTCTAATTGTGATTTGTGGCTGTCTGACAATGTTAAAGTAACAAAACAAGAGTGCATATTTATTTTATGCACCTGAAATATTGTAGATGGAAACCATTCAATCTCGTCGGCATTCGCATCCATGCATATATACATATCTGCACTGAGATTGCTATCACCCTCCTCAGTGAAAATGAGATCTAGAACATGCTGCTGACAGAATTTCTCTTTTAGTCTGTCAACTGAACTGACAAGTCTCCTCTTCCATTCTCTTTGCTCGGGATTACGATTTTGTCTATCTAGTGTTCTTCTACGGAGATCATCCTTGTAGTTAACTTGAGTCACAGGGGAAAGCTTCATGGCTGCACGTGGAAGTAGTTCATCTGCTAACAATGATGCATTTGCTAACAACGCAATTTGCTGTTCTTCAGTCTCAGCCATTTGAACAATTTTAAAATCTGCTTCATCTTCCATTGAACCCGGCAGTGCTTTTATGAGTATGTTCACATACGAGTCAAATACCTGGAATAAACCTTCCAGAGTTTGACCTCCCAACTGCATGCTTAAAAGAGGTCCAACATCCTCAAAGAAATCCTGCACCAAAGAAGTGTACACCTTAATCACCAATGCTGAAACAAGAGAAAAAGATTGTGCACAAACATTCGATGACCTCAGACTGAAGACAGAAAGTGGAGGTATATAGTTTATGTCAACAGTAGGGAGTGGAATATGTTATAAGAAGAAAACGAAAGAAGGATGGGCATAATAGAACTAGCATCTCAATATGGGTTACAATTATCGTCAATTCAAAACACATAAAGCATCCATATGAACAACATTTGATGCTATGAGGGGAAGATTGTCACCTGGACCATAGAATTAAATCGATGGGCACTACTGGAAAGCTTGTGTTGAAATGCCGTTACATTGCCAGATTGACGTGTAGCCACTGGAGGGTATGTAAGAACCCAATCATCAGCAGCAGCCAAAGCGGCAGTGCTCTCTTCTATTCGTTTCAGGTTAGCATCTAAAGCTTGCTCAACACTGGGTCTGAAAAGTTTAAGGAGAACAGGACAAAGTGCCAAGCCACGGGCCTCCAATAATGAACAATGACCTAAAGCTATTTGAACACACTCCGCAGCAGCTCTTAGACCTCCTGCCGCTGCTGATGATGCTAATGCATGCCTTTTCACAAGAGAAGCAAAAGCCTCAGTCTGCTTTGTGGCCCACATCACAAGCTCTGACGTGTAAGACGGTTGATCGCCAAAAATAGCAACAGAATCAGTAGCTGCTTGAGCAATCGCAGAGAACACCAGCTGTGAGAGGGCAGCAGTGTATGCTCCACCGTATGAGGTGCTTGATGGACGAAGGGTTTGCATACTACACTGATATTTTTGGAAATGTGAATTGAGAAGCAAACTATGAGCACGGGGACCATCTCCAAGCTTCTTCAGAGCTGATATAGCAGCACGAAGTTCGCCACCACGTGTAGAAGGTTGGCAGGCAGCCTCCACTAGTTGATCAGCTAACTTTTGCTTACATTCAATAATAGTAGTCTCCAAGGACATAATAACAACAGGGCTCAATACTTTTGTTTCTTTTGATTCAGAAGCTACACGTTCTCCTTCATCAAGGGCTTCTAGAGCTTCATCCACTCTCCTCTCGGCCAACAGAACAGCGAGGAGATCAGGAAACTCTACTACCCATTCTTTCAATTCTGTCGGCTCTCCATCTTCAGAATTTAGAATACCATTAGCTTCAGGGACAGCAGTAGACAGAGAATCAATGTTCACTCCTTCCGCGAGGCCGTGTATTAAACCAGCCTGAGTAGAGAGAAGGCTTCTCATGGATGAAAGCTCCCCCTCTAAATCTGAAATTTCTTTAGATGTTCTGTAAGTAAGATGCATAGATGACTCGAATCAGCTTTCATACAAGGAAAGTGCTCAAACACACATGATGATTTAATATAATATGATACTTTGAAAGGGAGAATTTTCATGGGCTTTGCCACCATGACCAATATCCAATCATCTGTAAGCATTTTGCTGGGTAATTCAACATTATCAATGATAAAACTTAAGTTAAAAAGCCTCAACACTTACCTTATAAACAGCTAAAATTTATAGATCATGAGTACACACATTGAAACTTGCAACTCAATCGTAACACTAGTTTCTCAGAGCTGATAGATTACAATAAGGGATTCTCAGGTCATACCAATGAAATTCAAAACCCATATTACTAATATTATACAGCTCAGTGCATAACTTTTGAAATTGTAATGTTACACTGTACGAATTACAAAGTAACTCCTCAAAGATATGCCACCAAATAACCAGTTGACAACTTACCGAATGAAGGCAGCATAATTAGCATAGACACTTTTGCGCATTTCCTCGGCAGAAGCTTTCTTCAAATCTAAAAGATACGAGCATAGCTGCCTTATATCCTATAAAAAGCCAAAGCTATTAACATGAGAAAATATTTATGGCATTTGCGATAAATGGCATTCTTGCTTCTACAGTGATTGCATCAAGACAATTAGAATTATAAATGATGTTCCAATGAATAAACGTTCTACAACAATATGAGAAGCTAGTAGAAAATTACTAGATAATTTATAGCAACAGATTGTAAATTAGCCATTTCACATAATAAACATGTCTCAACTCCCTAAAATCATCAGATTCTGCAAGAATCACCAATTCAAAGGATCATCAAGTCGTCCTATAAGCATTTAACCTTATGAAAAGAATGATGAAAGAGTACCTTGTCGCTGAGGGAGCATTTGGACTTGATATATGTATCGGCGTCAAATTTATCGGACTTGAAGACGGTGAGGCCTTCCTCGAGCTTGAAGCCGTTCTCCTTGACGGGGACGGCTCTCGAGCGAGACGACTTCGATGCGGCCATAGCTGAGCTCCGACTCCGATCCTCGAACGATGATCAGGTTGGAGATTAGGGTTGGAGAAGAGAGAACTCAATTCACTGGATCTAGAAAATTCAAACAAGAATTTCAGATTTCGGAGCGAATCAATTAAGCCATGGAAGTGTAGAGAGAGAGGGTCGAGAAAGCCAGCGCGACTCCGTGTTGTGTAAACGGAGTCTCAGTCAAGTCTAGATTTTGTGTCTATTTGTGTTTCCGATTTGACCTCTGTGTTTAATTACAAAGGAATTTATTGATTTTTTTTTTTGAGGAACAAAGGAATTTATTCATTCCTGTAAATTTAATTATTTATTTATCTATTTATTGTTTTGTGACTTCATAATCGTTAAGAGGGTTTTAATGGGTATCCTAATTCAACCGAACTGAGGTAGATATACCCAACGAAGAAACATAATCGTATACGTATACAAAAATGGGGGTTGTTGAAAGTTTTGGTCCAAATGGGGAGAGAAGTGGTTGAATATTTACAGGAAAGAATACATTTATAGTTGTATATTTATGGTACCGAATTAAGAATATAAAGATAGTGGTAGCCACCGCATTGCAACATGAAGCTCTGACTCTGAGTTGAGTTGTGTATCAGTATAATATACAACAGTTGAATTGAATTGAAGGGAAGTGGTGGCTTTACCTTGGTTGAGGAGGTGGTTCACACTTGAAAGCTAGATTATATTCTAAGAGACCTGCCTTCCAAGACAAGACTCAATAAACTTTACATTTTCCGTTTCCCACAACATCAATTTTTTAACCCTATGATTAACATCAAACTTAGTACATTGAGAAAATGACCATTTAACTTGAATAACATCACATTCACAGTTAGTTTAGTGTATAAACTAGGATAATTTCATATTATATCATGTTAAAGGGCATTTTCACCATTTAGAACATGATATAAAATAATATTCGTGTAGCAATATAGTGCAATGAGTGACAAATTCAAGGTAATAAGATGAAGTTACCCTAGAAGCTATAACCTATGTCCATCAAGCACATGAATCTCAATATTTCCAAGTTCAATGTCGCCAGTTCCATTCATTGCGCTAGATACCAACGCAACATGAGAATGTGTGAAACTAGAAAGCGTGGTTGCTGTTCTTATTTATATATAACTTAGGCAAGGTTTAAAACTAAGAACCATAATGTTTCAAAGATCACCAAAAACCTGGCATATCTTCAAATAATCCAAAGATAGTAACACGAGAATATAGTTCTGTAGAATGGTGCCAATAACATTATTACATGCACTTTAACATGCAAAACTCGGGAAATTTGTCTAAGAGGTTTGGATATTACATATCCAAATGAAATCCAATTCACAAACAGAAGTAAAATTCAACAGACTCTGACTTCACTCTCACTTGGGCAATTGAGAAGAACCAATCTAGCTCATGATGCGGGCGAATCAGACCGCATGGCTGAAAAGAAAACAAACAAATCATGATCATCTAAACAAAAAGGTCAAGTGTATGCTTGATAAGAAGTGAAACTCTAATCCCATCCAATAAAAATAAATTCTGAACATTTCTTATGTATAGTGTTATATTTTTAAACAAGAACAAGCACAAATGACAACAACAAAATTAATATTATATCATCAAAATGTAATTCTATCTGTTGATGCAAAGTTACACATCCAAAAAGCATTCTAAAAATAGGAAGACATGGTATACAAGTATTATAATTTATATGTCTGAAAATGAAGTGGGAAAACATATCTTATAGGACAGACCTTCCCCAATAGTACATAGAAATCCCGAAACAACTAGCTTGGCCAACCAAACCTAGTTTAATTAGATCTAACAGGTTCCAATATTGCACTTTCATTAACTCTTGGCTACTTTTGTTTGACGTTATGGAAAAAGTTGAGTGACCCCGTGGACAGCTTATGGGTAGCGACAGTATGTCTACCATTGCAGGAGCATACACAAGCACACACACCGAAACTACTATTACACACAATTCAAATGTTTGGCTAATTATATATTCGTGAGGTGTCTGGATTACCGAGGTCGGTTGGGAATGTACAAGGGGAGTTCACCCAAAATTTGCTTTCAAGCAAAATGATGACATAATTATTTATTTATGGCAATTGCATGTAGGCAAGTTTATGAAACATCAAAAGCCACAAATATCATGGCAAACTGACTGCTATTGATATAATAAATCCTGTAGGAAATATGTTATTCAAATCCGCAGTCCAATCCAATATCCATCCAAAATTAGATTACTATCTAAATATCTCCAAGAGTTCAAGAGAACCGTGTTCATAATAGGTCAAATGTTTTAAATTCCAATATCTACTATTGAAACCACAAATCCACATGAAATTCAAGGAATCTCATGAAACCCACATCATTAAAACGGAAATGATGAACCCTGATCAGCCATAAATATAAATGGTCATCTAATTTCATAAAACCTGAAACATCACATCAATTATCAGCCTAATACCAAACAGCTCTCTAACCATCCAAACAGATACCAGATGACAAATGTAAAACACAGAGCACACCAGATTCAGATTCAAGCAGGAAACACCCAAAATTGCAGTACAAAAACAGATGTATAGATGAGGAAGACATACTGGGCTTCTCGGGAGCACCATCGGTCCATTTGGAGACGGAGAAATGGACCTTCTCACGGGAAAGGACTTCGGATCTGAGAGGCTCCTTGAGACATTTCCTCACCAGATTCGCGCATATGTTCGAATACGTCACATACGTCATCCCCGCTGCTCTCCAAAACGGTGCTGCTGCGTTCGACGCCATTGATGCGATCTTCTTCACCTCTCTCGATCTCACTTCCTCTCTGTGAATGCTCTCAGAGAACGAATGAGATGAGCCCTAAAAAACACGTCTAAAACGGGTCGGGCTATTATATGGGCCGGGTTTGAACATCACTGGCCCAACCAGACTGTGTTTACTTTGACCAATGAGTACTGTTTGCGCGAAGCACACGATTAAAACTCTTATCGTCATCTTCATCTAATCTACCTCAGGTCCTCAGCTGATCTTCAAGTCTTCATTTCTCTGATTCGCTCTTTAATGTTGGCAAATTCCTGAATCGAAAACCTAATTGAGCCGAAAATTTCCCCCTATTGTTTCGAAATTCTGAAAATGCTTGTCCTCCAGACCCAATCCATCGCGACCCTCTTGACTTGTTCTTTCTCAAAATCCATCGCCAAAACACGATTCGCTCCTCTGACACTGAACCCATTTCGCCGATCTTCTCCAAGATGCTCGCTTTCCGCGGTTTCTGAGCCGCCGGAGGCACAAGTTGTGAATGGTAACAAGCCGTTTCCAGCTGAGGTGTCGAGGACAATCATGGAGTTGTCTTCAGTGGGCACTCTCTCTACGCTGACCCAGGAAGGTTGGCCTCTCAGCGTCGGCATTCGCTTCGCTGTTGACCCGCAAGGCACTCCCGTCTTGTGCTTGAATGCCTCCAATGGCCAGTTCGACATCGATCGGAGGTCTAGCCTACATGTTGAGGTTCTGAGATTTTTTTTTGCCCTCTTTTGGGTTCAGTTTTGATCTCTGGTGGGTCATGGAGTGTTGATGGTTTGTGATGTTGTTCTGGCAGTTGGAGCAGAATGGGCTGCGGACACCTCAGTGTACGATCCAAGGAAGCCTTGAGAAACCAGAAGATAGAATGTTGTTGAAGGTAAGGGATTGAATATAAGCTGATTGTTTTTATGAGTTGTTGAGATTGATTTTTGAACTTGTGATCTTGAATGTTGGACCATGGTTGATGTGGGTAGGAGCGTAGGAGAGAGTTGAGTGATTTAGTTTTTAAACGAATCTTAGAACAATTCTGGACTTAATCTTGTAATGATAACAGTTTTTTGTTGAGAAAATAGGTATTAGCGTTTGATGATAACACAAGCCTTCTCAGGTTGTTGCCGCTATCTTGTGGATTCTGGTAGTCCATTTGGTTCATCAGTGAACACTTAAGAAACTTTGATGATGTATTTATGTTTTTGGTAGTGTGATAATCATGATAAACGTTGTTTGTGGAAACATAAGTTGAACGCTGAACTTTAGCTTTGGGCTGTAGACTTTGGCTGCCTCAGGATTAGCTTAGGAATTCCAAAGTGTGCCTTGGTTCTACTGCACTTGGCTCTCTATATTAGCGTATCCGGCTATATGCATCTTGTGTGAATGTAGATACTATTTTCTTAATGAGACGTGTGTATGGCTTATGTTACCTCCTTGTGAGGGTGCTTAAGTATCATGTTAAGGCTTGAGCTCAATCTTCTTTTTGAATGAGAGGCTTAATACATTATCTGCAGCGGCTTAATTCAGTATGGGAGAAGAGGTTTGGAAGTGAAGTAGATGAAGACCTTATATATATTGTTGCTGTAGATAAGGTGCTTCAGATGGAAGACTTCATGGAGGTACAATGGATTTTAACATTTAGTCTCTCGGCCTCTCTTTCTCATCTAATATGCATAGTCTCTAACTTTCTGTTTGGATATATCTGGGACTATTTCAGGGTGGGGTATGGGTAAATTCATCGGATTATAGGCTTGCAAGCCCCGATCCTCTCAGGGACTTTGCTGAAAAGCTCATCAGTGAGATAAACACCAATAACATGGAAGATGTACTTCGCTTCTGCAACATATATGTTGATTTGGATTTTCAGGTTTGCTCCCATCTCTGAACATTCAAATTTTGATTAAATGAACGTCATATATTATTGCAGGGACACATAACGACTAACTCATCATACAGTCTTATATGATAAATTTTCCATTTTATGAAATGTACAACTTTGTCTTCCAAGTGACTATTGTTAGATAATGTGTGTGCAATTTTTGTTGGGTCACTCACTTGTGCCATTGATTTTCTTGTAATCCCATATTTTCGTAATAAGAGAACATGCTTCAGTAGTTTGTATTATGTTCCTTGCATATTTTAAATACCTGGATTAATGATTTGCTCGGCATTCTCATATCAAAGGTTTCCTTTTGGCAATGTAGGTGTCGGAAGCAAAGATGATATGGGTTGATCGGTTAGGGTTTGACATGCGAATCTGCTCCCCCGGCAATGGTGTATTTGAGGCCAGAATTCCCTTCCCCAGGGAAGTCACAAATGAGAAGGGTGCAAAATCGTCTTTTAATTGTATGTCCCAACTTGCATGGGAGGTGGAAAAGAACTACGTAGTTCCAGATTTTGACAAGGTGAGACAATTGAAGCAGCTTGCATAAGGATGATGAAAGTAGCAAACATATCTTTTCACTAAAAAAATTCTTCATCAAGGAGCTACTGTAATTTCATTATAGGAGTAGTATCCAATGACATTTTTGTGTTGTACTTGAAATTTTGGCAAAAATGCTATCCTTGTAGTGGAGGCCAAAGATTTCAAATGTTATATACACGAGAACAAGGCCTAATCAGTATGCATGAAAGAGAATTTGCAGCATTTGAGTGATTTAATTTTCTAAAGCAGATCAACTCTGTTTTATTCAACACATTTGCACTACAATTCTCATCCACATTATTTACCTACTACATCACACTGTGACTGTTACAAACATTACTTTAACAGAGGACTTGACAATTCCGAATATTAGTCGTGAGGATGATTCTACATATCCCTTCTTCCAACAAAAGCATCAATACATACTTCTCCGATCATCCTGAAATACATCAAAAGAGTGTCCATGTTTATCAACTGTTATCATCAAAGCAAAATCAGAATGCTTAACAAAAGCAACTACTGTCTAGTGGCTACCATAAATCTATTGCAATCAAATTAAAAAACTATAGGCATCTTAAATATAAAACTCCATCAGGTTGCCAAGAAGTGAAGAGAGACATGAACAGATTTCAGAACCCTGAAGCTAGATAAACCACAGTGAATGAGTTAGTTAACTTATAACAGATATACTAAAGATGTATGGCAAATAACTGGATGATACTTCTGACTTAAGCAGGAATGGCTAACAGTTTCGGATAAAGCATAAGTAATAAGAAATCGAACATAATCATTTGTAGACAAAGAAGCAGCTACCTAAGCATTTTTGCGGTCACCTTCCATATCAGTAGGTTCAGCTCTGAGGGACGAGCTCTCAGTTTCATCTCTTTGACTACTTAGTGTCTTGATGAATAGTTTGGCAATCTGCAATTGAGTTTGTGCAATGATCTCTGTCCGCCTAACCTCCATTTCTGCCCTCCTAACCTCCGCCTCCGTCCTCAAGCGTTCTGATTCCTTATGCATTGCAATCCTCCCTTGCTCCATCTTCAGCATAGAATGAGCCAACAATCTGATACTCTCTGCCACACCACTCCCAAACCCATTCCTCCTCTTAAGTCCATTTATGCTCCCCAATTCAATTCCAACATCACCCATCTTCCTCTTTGGTTTACTAGATTCACTCTTAGACCCTTCATCACAATTGCCACCAGCAACATGATTTTCACCTTCTAGTGCATCAACCATTTTCTGATTCTTGTCCAACCCATCATTAACATCAACAGTAGTAGCAATAGCAACAGCAACGGGAATAGAATCATCATCAAGCTTAGATTGTGGGGAAGGTGTACCTTTGACCAAGACATCCATTCTATGAAAGAAGCGCCACGGAGAAGCAGAGCCATTGATGTTAGCTGAGGACTCGAGACGGTAGCGTTTCTTCAAGGACTCGATCTTGTTCTTGCACTGGGTAGAAGATTTGACGGTTTTGGCGGAGGTGTCGCGGACTGAGACTCGGCGAGCGATCTCATCCCAATCGTTGGCCTTGAGCTTGGCCCGATTGCGCAACACCCATTTCGATTCGTACTCGTCTAATAAGCACATCACACCTCCTTCGCTCCACTCGTCCCTCTTGCCCTTATCCGCCGGAGAAGAAGCCACCACGCCCGATTTCATCCCCAAATCTGAGCTCTAGGGTTCTCGTGCACTTCCTGTTCAGTGATTGCTCTGCGAGTGCGAGTAGATAGAGCTACGGACTCAACGGCGTCGAAAGCATCAACATTTAGTGCAGAAAGTGAAGTGATCAAAGGGAAGCAGAAAGAAGTGAACCAATGGTGGCAATAGTTGCGTAGTAACGAAGAGCGGGCCAATCCAACGGTCATAATCACTCCTTAGTGGTTGGTAATGGTGGGACCAGGAGGACTATTTTCAACATGTCCCTTTCCAAAATACGACATGTCGTTCTGTGTAATGTGCGGTTCAGACAAAAATAACTTAATGTGATGATGGAAAATGAACTTTACACCAAAACAAAGTACTGTATGCTATTGCTATTGCTATGGCCGAGGAGAGATGCCATAACACTAAGGCAAAAGTATTGATAGATATTCTTAACTATGTATCATTTTTTCTTAGTCAAACTGAGATTTGGGTTGTTAAACTATCGTAAATTCTCACTCATTAATTATTTGGTTAAAAATTGTTAATTTTGTTGTAAATGTGTTAATTGTATGCGAATAAATTGAATTGAAATGTGGTAAATTTTAGATTTTATTTGTTTGGTGTGATGTTTACCTCCGCATAAACTTTATTTCAAAAATATCTGGCCGGAACAGGAGGAGGGAGGTGACGAGGAGTGGTCGAAGGAGAGGGAAAACTCTGGTGGTGAAGTGGTCACAAGAGAGGGTTGCATGAAATTGATCCCAAATATTTGATCAAATGTATTTTCATCCTTTACCCAAATCTTAAGTAGAGATGGCAGTGTGGAAACGAGGTATAGTTGCAAATAACTATAGTATTTTTCGTTAATATTAATATAAGAACATATGCATCTATTGTTACGGTGGGTAGTCTAGATGCTACAGCTCAAATACTGAAATAGTAGTAGATAAGTTATGCCCAATCTGTGTGGTTGGTCCATTAATAACATTTATAATTTCTGTAATTGTACAAATGTTCATGTAGTTTCCATATTGCTCATCAAATTTATAGTAGGTACAATAGTGTAACGGCAATAATACAAAAGGAAAAAATAATAAAAAAGATTAAATGCAATTTTAATACAAATAATGGTAAATATGTTAACACACCTTTGCAGTCGGAACAGGGGGAGGCTGGATGCTCAAATTGGAGCAAAAATTTACAAATGGAGCAGTCGGGAAGCCTTTGGTGAATATGTCTGCGAAATTGAAAGTTGATGGTACATGAGGCACATGAACTTGACCCCTTGTAGTGATCAAGATTGAGAAAAAAAATTGAGGATGGATCGGGAATTTAGAAAATAGTTTAGGGTGTTGAGAAATATAAAAAGAGGGAAAATGATAGAAAGAGAGATTGATTAAGAGATAATATCAGAGGGGGGGGGGGGGGGGAAAAAAAGCAAAAAAATAA
>JAYMTP010004217.1:0-15350 GCA_036897365.1 Geranium brycei | reverse complement strand
GATCGTCTCCGACATTTTGTTCGACATCTTCCGTTGCCTAAAAAATGTGTCAATAAACTATGTAATAACACTTTGTATAAACGCTGGGGTGGACGTACACTAAGATGGAATAGACCCGCCAATATGCCCAATATACCCGCTTAAATATGATGAGATGCTATTTCTCCCAGGACAAAAGGATAAGAACCGTACACACCCCAAGCTGAATTTACGAATTGCACTCTTCCAGTTAATCTGTAAGGATCGGACATCCAGATCCCAGGACCATACAATCCTGTTACATGAAATGCACCAAAACCTTACAACACCTCTTTGTGAGCGGTGCATGCACTTGTCTTCTTTAGGCTATGGAAGTAGCACCTATCTTTTAAGAAATCTAGACGGACTTGTTCCTAACCTAACCCATGGTCTGGCTAGAGGATGAAAATGTATCTGATCTGCAAAGAGGGTATTTATATAAACCTTTTAGTGATGTTTATCATCGCTATAGTTTATTAACGTCTGTGACTTGAATTCTTTTCATATATATACTTTAAAAGGATGATTACAAAGATTTTGTGTGAAATAATAAACATGTTACATAGGTAGACTTCTGAGATAAACAACTATGTATTGAACTTAATTAATCAAAATAAAGATTTATTAGTCAAAAAATGTTTACTATGCCTACTTTTCTAGCTTCATTGAATATCATCAATGTCATCGATAGGTTGAGGAGTGTACTATAACGATCCAGATATTGCGCAAGTTTGTAAATTTCAAAAATTACTGAATGAGTTCATGGTTCGTATCCAACGTGCTTGTTATGAAACGTTTACAGTGACATTATATATTGAGTTGCTCATATGAAATTTTGGAGTTTCACTAATTTTTGTTATTTGTTACACAAGTTTTGTTTGGATCATTTAAAATTTGTTTTGTTAAATTAGTTTGGATTGAAATTTAGATTGACTTTCTTTTCCTTACAAATCTGGTAAGTATCTCAATGAAATTTATCAAATATTTATAAATGTTAGTGTCATTATTTAAATATTGTAATTAGTTGATAATTTTTACTACAATTTAAAATTATCTACAAAGTAATTTAAATGAGCCGACCTAAAGTTTGATTAATTTTTATCGAGCCAAGCTCGAGTTTAAAGTTAAAAAAATTATTCAAGCTCGAGCCGAATTCAAATCTGATGTGAAAGAAGCGAGTCGAGCCTCCATAATTTGGACCATGTTCAACTCATTTACAACCCTACTTATAAATACCAAACAATGCTAGAAAAATCTAAAATTTAGAAGATTGCCTAAAAATAGAGAAAATAGTGAGGAAGATGGATTGATTAGATTAAGGATAAGTGAAATGGCAATTGGAAAAAACTAATGAATCAACGGAATGAAAATTTGAAGTCCAAGCAACGAAATTTTGCCCATTCAACTTGAAATAATGGTAAATGATAAATATAAAGAGATTTTAGTCATTTTAAAAATATAAAAACTAACGGAGTTAATAATAGTAGGACAAGAAAAATTTTAGATGACCTCTAAAATTTGAAAAAAAGTTAAGTGACCTATATAATATCTCAAACCTTTCAAGTGTATGCAAGTAGAATTATCCCTTGAGATAATACTCTACTTTATTTCATACTATTTAAACTCAGGTATATATTATACTAAGAACTATGATATAGGATTCAGTCATTTGTGGTGAATATATTGTACCCAGGTAGAACTATGAACTATTAAACCCTAAATCCTGATATAATAATTAAATTTAACAATAAAAAATCATTAGGCAAACCAAAAACCGGCCAACAAGGTAACAAAATTAAATCTAACAGTACCAATACCGGTTTCATATTTTACCTAACTGCTTTGCCCGGTTCAGTTTGGAAAACCGGGTCGAGGCCAATTCTCAGGCCATGAACACCCTAGTAACATCAATGAGAAACCCTCGCACAAAAACAGTCCAAAAGGGTAAAACTCTTATTTGAGTGCAGAAGGCAACAGAGTTTTTCCACTGATCACTAATTTCTGAATAGTAATTCACTTGAGAATTGCTGTTCAACCCTCGCCTCACTAACAAAACTTAGGTTCAGTTACACACGACAACAATGACAACAACATAGATAGTGATAGCTAATGAGATGTTGTAAGTTACAGTCACATTCAAATATCTGCAACGCTTACAAAAGATAACAAAGTAGACAACTTCTACCTATCCTTGAGTTCTTGTTCAAATTGAAGCAATCTTTCCCGGACAGGCTGCATAAATAACTTCAAATCCTGGATGATCTGTGTCCTATCTTGACGTAATATATCCTTCTCTTCATTAAGTTTCACTTCCATCTGGAGTTGTAGAAAAAGAAATACATAGGTCAGTCTCATGAATTTGTGTTTAGTTCGGGGACTAGACAACAACGACCAAATATGAGCCTGTTAGAATTTAATGGAAAAGATTTAGGTCCTAATGTGTGAATTGACCCATCTAGAAAAGTCTTGGAAGGAATCAGTTCTAAGAACTCAGGAACAGCTTGAAATTTTGACCGATCATGAAAACTGATGCATACAGTTGTTACCATCACAATGCGAAATAATTCCGATGTAACCATAAAACATTACATACATGTGATTCATGCAAGAACTATTTATAGTATTTTAACTTACCCAAAATTTATGTAATTATTTTGCACTTCAGCAAGACAGTAAATGAACAAAAAAGTAAAATGTACCTCCAGCTCATCCAGCTCCCCAAATGAAAACTCTGGAATATTTATATTTCCCTTTACCGTCTTTTTCTCTTCTTTGATAACCCACTCTCCTGATTAGATTTGAACTTCAATCAATGTCGAAGATAACTTAAAAGGAAAGGTCTACGTTTCACATGATAATATTAATAACTTACCTTTGACTTTCAATGTCAACTCATAAGTATAACCAACGCGTTTTTTGTTTCGTACAGTCACCAAGAATGCCTATACATATCAATGATGGCATTAAAATACAGAAGACTGATAATTACAACATAAATTTATCATCTATGTTATAGTACTCACATCTCCTGAGCAATTTGACACTTCAGTTATTTCAGCTTTACCACCAGAGAACTCCAGTGACCCCACTGATACCAGCAGCTCCTGCAATAATTTTTTTTTCAATGTCTTTAAAATAGTACTCCCTCCACCACACAATAAGTATCTCATTTACTGTTTTAAGTTTTAACAAGGCTTAAGAATTAGTGAAGTAATACATTTATTTACCAGCATGTCCTTAAAACAAATTTCTTATCGGGCTACATATAACGAGCTTGATCTACAACTGAATAGTCCACCATCAATGTCGGACTTTATACTTCAACATTTTTCATATCCTATACCGTACTAACCCACTAAGCAATGGCAGCTAACTAATGATGTAGATATAATTGATATCTCATGAAGAATTAACTTTCTAAAAAAGGAGTGGACACTCATTTTGCCACATCCAAACTAAGGGTAGTATACTCATTTTGGAACAATGAAGCAATAATTATAAGGGATGATATCCAAACAACAGAAGTGCACATAATGAACCTTTTCTGGAACACCTCCTCCAAGAGAAAGCAATCACCAGAACTGACTTAATTTTTTTGTATTCTATTAGAAAAAATAGATAGATATGAGTTTGTAGAAGTGCAAACCTTTATCCTGCCACTTGCCCATTTATTTAAATTTTTCTCCTCCCAAGTGCCGGCCTATGGAGAAAAACATATGTAGGTTAGAGATATGCAACAAATACACTCCATCAAGTCACGATTGCTTGTACAGGCAAGATGGAACATGTACAGCTCCACCCCCTTAAAGCCTAAGTTCACAAAGCGCCGACTTAAATGTGTATACATAAAATATTAAACCGGATAAAAAAACAGTAGTTCACATGAATCCAGTGATTCACATGGATCAGGATCATATTTTAAACCATTTTTTTTGTTTCACGTTGATTTTAAGCATAGGCTATTGAGGCTTACGCCTTGAGGCATGCCTTGCTTCGAGGCAGTGAAAAATCTCTTCAGAAGCTACGCTTCACACTCATGCATTGAGACTTACGCCTCACATTATTGAGGCGCCGCTAAAGCTTGCACCTCAGCGCCTTAAGTACCTGAGGCTTATGATGCTAACACCTCATATATTAAGACTAATTTGGTGGTTTTGAAAGGCCACCGTGGGCCATATTTTGTTCGGTATTAGAATTTTTACGTTTTTTTTAAAATGATGTTCTTGGCTTTTTGAAGTTTTATAAAATAAACAAAACACTAAAGATAACCGAAAGGTTCTAAAACTTGGGAACGTCGAAAACTCGGCTAGACTTTTTGAAAAATCGGGGAGAAATCAGCAAACCTATGTTTATTATATATAATGCATATATTAGTTACAAAAATAACACTATTTTAATAATATAAGACAGTCCAAACAACTTAATAAGTTAAAACAAAATTACAAACCATTATTCAAAAAAATAACATAAGAAACAAGTTAATACAACGAGAAACATAGATAACAAGTTAAGAAAATGTCTAAATTTGATTACTCCACATGGAGAAGACGAAAACTACTTGCCAGCAATGGAACAATTTTAAAGCATGTATACAAAATAAAAGTTGACCAACTTTTATCATGTTTGACCGAGTGAGAACCCGATAAAACTGAAACATCAGGAATGATAAGTGAAACCGGACTAAAATTCGGTCAAACCTGAACCACCAAGTTGACCAATCCATTGTTTGTTATAAAGTGAATGAGATATATAATATTTTATGATTTTTTGTTCTTATTATTGAGGCTTACGCCTCGCAGTACTAAGGGAAAACGCCTCGGTTCCTGATTTCACCTTTTTAAACCTTGATTTTAAGTAGATTTTTTTTTACAAAGATGTTCAGATCTTTGCTTGCTGAAAAACTATTTTAAGTACTTTTGATTTTGACAAATTCAACAGGCAAAGGAAATACAATTCCCAACCAGATTTCACGACTCGTTAAATCTTACAAAAGAAATCCTAAAAAAAATCTATGCATCAACGAAGAAACATCTTAGCTTAATTCTACCAAACCACAAATATGCAACGGTGTACAACTTTTTCTGAATAACAAAAACCTTATTTACTCAGAAAACTTCAGGCATTATCGGCTCCCTCAAAGACTAAAGGTAAAGGTCTTATTCATTTCAACTTCAAAAATGATTTCAAAACTTGAAAAAGATTAACCCTTTTGATCAAAAAATGTTTTAGTTACTCAAAATAGTTCTCAATTTATTATGTCCACCCAATCGAGACCCATATTGAGAAAATTAATGTGTTTCCCACTCTTATCGTTGAGCCAGGATTATAGGAGTTTGATCCTTTCGACATTGGCCCATCTACTCCCAAACATATGGTTCTTCACACCATATGACTTATCAAAACCCTCGATAAACTATCACGTTTTCTGGAGGACAAGTCTGTGGAGTTTAAACGTTTTTAAAAAAAATGACCAGTCTTCCTCCTCATATTCTACGGTAAATGAGATTCTTTACCGTAGAATATGATAAATGTCCTTGCTTGGACGGTAAATGACCAGACCCCCAAAACTTCCTAACTACTCTGCCCATTGGTGGAGATTCTTTCTTTGATTTCACAAATGCATATGCTCTTCCTTGATGTTTTGGAACTTGTATACATTTTTCCAAAATCTTCACAAAACTGCTAAGGAAAAACGGCTAGGTCCCCCATTTCGCCTTTCAAAACCTTAGTGACAAGAAAGTGTCTGCAACCTCAGCACTGGCTACAGCTCATAAAACTGACCTAGAGAGCTAATCTGGGTTTAAGTGTATTAGATTCAAGAAGTGCATTAATAACAATCAGGTCTCAGTCCCAAACTGAGCTTAAAATGTAACATACTGAAATATCAGAGACGAGTGATGTTAGTGCCTGAACATGCGGTAACCCAATATCAAGCAGCTATAGCTTCTTATTACCCATTCAGCATTAAGGATAAGAATCACCTAAAAAGGTGAACTTTATCACAAAATTGACCTCAAAATCATCCTCCATCCAGAAATCAATACCTTGTTCCAGACGGAGCCGAGGGCGGCGGGTCTGGATTGATCCGAGATGATATCGTCTGTGGTAAGCTTCCTGGGAACGGGGAGCGGCGCGGCCTGTTCAGTGGCCTCCCTCACCCAATACGTGTACGACGCCCCCTGCTGCGGCGGCGCCGCCGGAGCTTCCGATCCACCTCCTTCCTTCTCCATGAACCCACTCTCGGATCTGCAATATGAGATCAGATCGGCCAACACGGAGATAGAGAGAGATCGGTTGAATTAGTGTATTGTAGGTTTCTGGGTGAAAATAAATTGGTCGCTTTTCTCGAAGCTTCCGGATTCGCAGGAAATTACATTACTCGAGAAGTGAGGGCCCATCAATATGGGCCAAGTTTTGTAGTGACCTTGAAAACTGTCAAACCCATAGTAAGCCCAGCCCAAGATGTGCTGTTTTTGTTTCGTCACTTGGTCTCTCCATGTACGAGCACGACCATTTAACGTAAAATTTTACTTGGAAATTACATTTCTCCTCTAATCATATCCTATATAAATGTTGTTCAAAATTGTTACAAGAGTTGCTCAGTATAGTGGTAAACAACAATTATATTTTAGGTATAATTACACTTAACTGTATTTAATATGATGCATTGCATATGTTAAATTTTGGATAAATTTTTCAGAAAAAATTAAGCCTTAAAATTTCAAATATATGTTGTTGTCTTTCATTTCATATTCTCTCTCCTTCTCATATTTTCCCAACTCTCTCTCTCTCCAATGGCATCCCTTCAAACATTTATCAAGTTATTTAGTTCAAGATTCAATGACCAATTTTGCAACCAACAAAAGAAATTGAGTTCAATTCATTAATAAAAACACATAATTTCTTGAATTATGCAAAATGGGCAATGCACAAAACTGAAATTATGCAAATGGGTAATACACAAATTATACCAAACTTTTTACATGGATTTCCAGCCTAAAATTGAATACTGTAACAATTTTGGGAACCGTAGCTTTCAGTGGCGAACACAAATCCACAGATAAATTTGACATGAGCTTGAATCGCATAGTATGGTCGGATGAACTTGAATTTGCAAATCTCCAAAATTTGACTTCTACCTCGTACTTAGATATCTGGACCTGGATCCACGAAATGGGATCGATATTTGAAGAAGAACCAGTTTGATTTCAGGTCAATGGTATTTAATGGTTCGATTTGAAGTCATTCATGCATTTTCGTAAAAATTTAATTCTTTTGTATTTAAATTTTTGATTCCTCATAAAATCCATAAAGGTTGTTGTCGGATTTCTATTCCGGTGGTTTCAGGGGAGGGGCCGTTCCCAATTTCGTCGTTGATCAATACAATGTCGTTTTTCCTGAAATCGGCCCCCTCTTGTTCTTTGTCCTCCTTGGGTTTGTGTTCTTCCTAATCTTGACCCTTTTTAGAGACTTGTCGATTTGCTCCAATGGCTTTTGTTTCTTAGATAATTATGTTGATTTATGCCTATTTCTGGTGAGTATTTAGTTGAACTCGGATTGGGATTTACTTATTTCGTGTAATAATATGAAGTAAACTAATGGTTTTTATGCTTTTTGATTTGGGGATTTTTGTTGGGTCATTTTCGATAAGATGTTCATTGGAACCATATGGGTATTTGTTATTAGTTTAAACATTTCATACTAAAATTTTAACATTATATCGCATAATTATATCAATTTCATACAAACATATTAAGCATGGAGAGGGAGGAGTTGCATAGGAGAGAGAAAGATAGATGTTAGGGCATTTTGGTCAATTTTCAAAAAAAGTTAATTATGAAATTTAGTAATATGCAAAAAAAACATAATTAACTGAACTGAAAATAATTCTTTTATAATATGTATAGTAAATTATAAAAGGCATCTTAATAAGTGTAATAAAATATAATTGTCCATTGTTTTTACCATATAGTCATGGTTTCAAGCTTTATTGTCACAATTTTTATAAAATAATGTGGTAGTAGTAGTAGTGTGAGCATTTTTAAATGTTGTTTGGGCCCTTTAAGTTTTGATTAAAAAAGTAATATGAGAAATTGCACTTTCCCTATAATTGATTTGTTATCTGCTACAAGTGTAACAAAAATGTGTTCAAGCTTGGGCCCTTTAAATTTTGATGACAAAATAATAGGAGAAATTGCAGTTTACCTACATCAATTATAGTTGATTTGTTATCTACTGCAAGTCTACAATCAACTAAAATTTGAGTCAATTTACCCGCATTTATCAAATTTTGTTTGCAAATTAATATGAAAATTCAAATTACCTTTCTACAATTCAAATTATAATAATATCTTTGAAAGGATGTTAATTTTTTAAAGAATATAAATAAAAAACAAGAAAATTTATTTTTTGTTTTAGTAAATAATTATACACGAATTATTGTGATGGATAAATGAGTCGAGTTAATAACGAACTGTTTGAGCTCTTGCTACAGTAAAAATTTGATATGTGCTAGATATAATTTAACTCGAGCCGAGTTGGAGTACAAGGCTAGGTCATTTGATAAATGTCAAGCTTGAGGCCACCTTATAAAGGTTTGTAAGGTTCATGAACCGACTCGCTTCATATTTAGTAATTATTTTATCATTAAAAATAAATTTTTAATTAATTATGTTATTAATAAAATTAAATGTGAATATCCAAACTTTAGCTTTTTAATGTGAACATACCTAAGTTTAGCTTCTTCGCTTCTTCCTTAGTATTGGTCCTCTTGAGGAGGACGACTGGGAGATTTGGCCATCTTTTCGATCTTTTTGTTCATGGCCTCTATCTTGGTCATATATTTCCTCAAAGTTATGTATAATCACGTTGACACTTGTACTAAATATCATTTTCCTTAAAATAAAAGTGCCGACTAACTTAAAATAATTATATTAGGGGATAAAATGAGACTTTTAACGTGTAAAGTATAAGGTATGTGCATATTTTAGTGCAAATTGCACCGGCCAGTATTATTTGGTCCATTAGAAGTTGATTGATTTAGCTTTTAGCTTTTTTATAGGGATTAAAGGTTTCATTGTCATTCTTCCATATCTTCAATGGTGGTGGGTCTACTATTTTGTACTTATCCACTCACATTGTTTTTTTTTCTTCTTCTTTTCAATTAGTCATATATTCATTTAATTATAATATTTAATTTGCTTCACAAAATAAAATGTGACCTCTGTCACATTTAGTGTATCCAATGTATAGGTATAATTAGTGATGTTGATATAAGTTTGATGACATATCGATTCTATACATATTATAGAAAATATTTTCTTCGGTTCTTACTATAAAATTATAACTTTTTTATGAATTAATATATCTATTAAGAGATTCTCAAAAAATCATTTACGCGTAAGTCGACATATTGATATTTTACACCACTAATTCTGATTATAATAATTCTTAGTAAAAGTAAAACATTTTAAACGATCAGATTCAATTTACTATATAAACTACTAGAAAGATCTCAACCAAGAAGTCAAGACTTGACAAAAGAAGTAAATATGAAGTGTGCCAAAGAGTAGGATAGAAAACAAAACATTATGTACCAAAATTTTAACACAAACTATCATCAAATCATGACCAAATTAGACATTTTAGACAATACCCAATTCAGTTAGATTTAATGGAAGTTGGGCGTGAACAACACGTAAGCAGTGAATGAGATTGAAAATAAAAGTCGTCAAAAATCGGTGGAATGCTCTTGAAACCAATTCACTTAAATGAGATAAAGGATAGTGAATTTTGAGTGGATGGGTGAAATCCAGAAATACGCAAAAAAAGACCAAAAGTGAAGGCATTTTCCTTGTCCCTACCTAGAGTGTGAAAGCATGGGGAGCGAATGAGATTTGATGCCCTAATAATTTATATCGTAAACAATGACCGTTCATATTTGAACTATGCAGATCAAAGTCCGAGCTAACACGTTAAACACTCTACTTAGGGAGTACATTTACATAAATCATGGATTCTAAGACATTTTCGCTTCAAAATCTTCTAATGTATAAAATATCATCCAATTGAAATTAAAGCTTCAATTACTAAACTTTATTTGTTCTGGCAGTAAATTATTTGAATTTAGTTACAAAACCCAAAAGTTCGGACTTGAAGACAACCATATAGTTATAGTTTTATTCTCAGACAGCCACATCATTCAAACACCAGACCAGACCAGACTATACTTACCAATGTACTTACTATCTTTGGACAGTGCACCTATGAATTAAGGAGCATATATGTTTGGACTTCGGGTGAGTCAAATTGAAAATGGGGCAGTCTCAGATTTCAGACATGTTGTAATAAATACACCTTAATTCTGCAATGGGCCCATCAAGTAAAAAGTGACATGTATGTACTTTCCCTATAATATTTGAACATGGAACAGTGTCGTCCACGTGTCTGTGACATGACTGCTCTGGTCCAGGAGGAGACATTGTTGCGGCCGATTACACAACCGGTCACCGTTACCCAAAGGTTCTTGAAACCTCAACCTTTTCAAGGTTTTGCGGATTTGCCTTTTCTTTTTTCTTGGTGGATAGGGTTAATTCTTGAGCTCATCTCTTACTCCAACAACAGGATCATCAGTTTCTTGATTCAATCTTTTTCTCTTTCTGCGCTTTATCTGCAAATCTATCTTTTTCACCCACTTTCTTGCTTTCCATTTCTCTCCTTTTCTTCATCTTTGGGTCTTTGCTTCATGATGATAAAATGATCTGTGTAGCAGAAATTTTATGTTATTAAGGGTGTAAAGAAGTTGTATTCAAGTTTTTTTTGGGCTCGATATAGTTGCCCATCAACCCAAAATTGTTTCTTTCTTTCCTTGTTATTTTGCCTTTTTGATTCAGAATCTGTACTGGGTTTTATGCTTTTCTGAGCTGTAGAGCAGATTCTGGGTTTCACTTTAGCTTCTTGCTGGTTTGTGGTGTCATTTTTGTTCCACTAATCTATCTGGCTGTTGTGTGCGTGTGTTTTGCGCTACCTTGGTAATGGGTATTTGATTCTGGTTCTTTTCTAATTGTGGGTTTCAAGCTTCAACCTTAAAGGTTGCTGCTTTTTTCTTTGTTCCCTTCTGTTTCTAGGTTTGAGCTTCAACTGGGTTTTGGTATTTTTAGGCCTGATTCAGCTCAAAGACAGTTCCTTTACTGGACCCATCATAGGTCTGGTTATTTTAGGTCACATGATCTGGCTAACAGATTTGAGGAAGATGAAGGGGTGGCTCTGTCTGGTTGCTGGGTTTGTTTCAGTATTATCAATGGTTTGGTCAGTGAGTGGTATTGGGGCTAACTGGGGGACACAGGCAACCCACAATCTTCCGCCAGAGACTGTGGTGAGGCTGCTGAGGGATAATGGGATCCAAAAAGTTAAGCTTTTCGATGCGGACTATGGGACGTTGAGAGCTCTTGGCAAGTCTGGGATTGAGGTCATGGTGGGTATTCCAAATGATAAGCTTTACTCTCTTGCCAGCAGCATGAAGGCTGCTGAGACCTGGGTTTCCAAAAATGTATCCACTCACATTTCCAACAACAATGTCAACATCAGGTGAGCTCAGTTAATTCCTTAACTGGACCGTCTGCTGTTATTGGTCTCGATTTTGATTCCTTGAAGAGGTTGATGTAAATATTTGTGTTAGTATTCGATCATATCCTGTATTATTGATGTCATATAGAGTAGTGGTGTTGTTTTCATGGGGATAGGTATAAGATAATGGCCTTGTTCCTCTGAAATGATGCAAGTACATCAATCACTTGTTTAACTCTCTCATGTAATCATATTAACTATTACACGGAATAATAGATAGGAAATTTGGATTAGTCTTATTTGAAAAGAGGACATTGGGTAGTGCTGTTTTGTTCAGACTGAAGTTTGGATTAGTCTTATGTGAAAAGGGTTGAAGTAGGGATTGCTCAGATTTGTACTGTGGTCTTGTAGTTTGAGGGTTAACACTGCTTTAACTTCTTTTATTCAATATCGAATTTGATTAAAATGTTTATTACTTTTATGGTCATCACTCTATCTATCTTTATGAAGCTTTAGGAAATGAACAATTATACTGTGTTAATTTGCCTTTTTAAAGTGCTAGCTCCATTCTCCTATCTGGAGTTGCCTTTTCTGGTTACTCGATGACATAATTGTTGCCCCCTCCTGAACATGTTTGTTCGTGAATGATCTGTTGGAAGTAGAAAATATGAACTTGTTTAGTAATATGGTTATGCAACTTAATGATAATTGCTTTGGAAGTTTCTAATTGAACGGCTTTGATTCATTTATCTCTGGTTGATATCGTTTAATTCCATTTTGTTCTTTGAATCGACTGTCTTCATCTCATTATTTTTCTCCGCGTGACAAGCCTTATATGATGTTTACAGGTATGTTGCTGTCGGCAATGAGCCTTTCCTGGAAACTTATAATGGCACCTTCCTCAACACCACCTTCCCCGCTCTCCAAAACATTCAGGCTGCTTTGACAAAAGCCGGTCTTAGCACCCAAGTGAAAGCCACCGTCCCGCTTAATGCTGATGTCTATGAGAGCACAGTTGGTTCTGGCCCTTCCAGCGGTGACTTCCGAGCTGAAATCCGTGACCTCATGATCGCCATCGTCAAGTTCTTGGCTCAAAACAACGCCCCCTTCACCGTCAACATCTACCCCTTCATAAGTCTCTACAGCGATTCCAATTTCCCGGTCGAGTACGCCTTTTTTGACGGCAATGCCTCTCCCGTTGACGATGGCGGGACATCCTACTACAACATGTTCGACGCAAACTACGATACCCTGGCGTGGGCCCTAAAGAAGAATGGGTTCGAAAACCTGCCTATCATTGTGGGGGAAATCGGGTGGCCTACAGACGGAGACAAGAACGCTAACGTGCAATATGCCCAACGATTCAACCAAGGGTTCATGTCTCATATTTCGGGCGGGAAAGGGACCCCGATGAGACCGGGGCCTATCGACGCATATTTATTCAGTTTGATCGACGAGGACGCCAAGAGCATCCAACCAGGGAACTTTGAACGCCACTGGGGGATATTTACTTACGATGGGAACCCCAAGTACTCGCTGAACCTAGGGACTACGAATTCTGGAGCTCTAGTCGCAGCAACGGGCGTAGAGCACCTGGAGAGCAAATGGTGTGTGTTGAAGGGAAATGCCAACCTAGACGGTCCAGAAATAGCGCCCAGCGTGAGCTATGCTTGTAGTCTTGGAGATTGCACGAGCCTGGGCTACGGGACATCATGTGGCAGCTTGGATATTAAGCTGAACATATCTTATGCGTATAACAGTTACTACCAAATCAACAATCAGGCTGAAGACGCGTGCGATTTTAAGGGCCTTGCAACGGTCACCAAAACAAACCCGTCATTTGGAACGTGCACGTTTGGGATAATGATCAAGCCTTATTACGCTGGTGCAGAACAGGCGCTCGGGGGGTTCCAGAGGCCAATGGGTTCGGTTGCAGGCCTCGTTTTCTTCGCGCTTCTTGTTATGTGAGCTCTACAGTCTCTACCTCGACAGCAGGTCGATTTCTCCCCTAAACTGCCCTTGTTTGCTTCGAGAATAGCGTGTAACATAGGCCAAGGTGCCGGTCGGGGATGGCTGAAAACTTTCAGTTGATGGGAGATGATGAAAACACTTATTCATGTTTGGCATATAGAAAGGAAGATCTTATTTGGAGGGTGGAGCTGGGATCTCTCTACTCCTTTTGTGTTGGATAGTATTGTTTGGATTAATATGGTTGCAGTGTTGAGTTTGAGCTCTTTTGGACATAACTTGCTGGTTCCATCTTGTCTTTGTTTTAGTCATCTCTGCCATAAGCCTGAGTGAGTTCTCATCATTGACTGGATATGGTTATCAGACAGCATGTGTGCATCAAGGTTCTAAGACTTGAACTTTGGGAGAACTTGGTAATGTGAAAAATAAAGAATTCTAAGAATTTGAGGAAAAAGCAGTAAAACTCGATTTACACACACATATAACGACATACTTTCGACTTGGAAAACAAGTTTTAAAACTCGGTCTAAAACTCGACCAACTCATTTTTATCAAACAATAAAATCATTTAGAGGCCAAGTTATAACGCATAAGTGGTTCTTGAAAGAAGGTAGAAAAACAAGAAGAGCAACAATCTTAAACCTGATTCTGGTAACATTTTTGCTTCTTGAGTTAGACCATTTGTAATTGAGATATAAATCTACAATTACTCTATCACTATGAGAATCATGCAACATTTCTCGTCAGGGAAATTGCTAAATATCATGGTTAAATATACATCATTTGTAATTTACTACTATTAACTACAACGGTTCCAAAGGTATTTCAGAAAGCAATTTTTGGCATTGGATGGCTGGAATTTCCATAAGGAGAGACTCGTCGTAATAGTGCCTACCTTTTCATCTAGATCTCACCTTCCCTCACCATCGGACATCCCTTTATCGTCAAAATCGAAGAGACGCGGTGCAGCTAAGGGTGGACATTTCAGACCTGGAATCTGAACCGAATTAGGACCGGAACAGAGAACCCAGGAACCATGAATAACAGTTTTGGTTATGGTTCTTAAATTGAGAGGACCATTTAATTTCGGTTCGGTTCCGATTCTTCAAATTTAGAACCGTCAGGTAACCGGCAAGAAACGAAACCGGTTCGTTGTAGAGGAGTGCAAGATGAGCGCGGAGAGAGGACGTAGAAGACATGGTTGGGGTCTCTAGGTCGTCAGGATTTTGTGAGGGGTTGGCAAAGGAGAGAGAAAGTGGTGGAGGAGGATCATGAGAGAGAGAGAGTCAAAAGGGTATGGTTTCAAAATTTAAAACACATTCAAGGGTATTTTAGTCTTTTAACATCAAATTTTAACAGATTCTAACAAAAGTTAACGGAAAATGACAAATGAGATAACTTGTCAAAGTAGGGGGTGCCTATGAGAAAAATAATTCTATGAGGTGTTATGTGAGATTTGACTTATTCTAAAGAGTGTTGTATAAAATTATCCCATAAAACATCAAGAGCCATGAAGAAAATGGACGACGACGACGACGGAGAAAGAGGTTCAGCCATATTATAATTTTATTAGCGATTTACCATTTAACTTTCAAATTCTATCGTTTTTGTTTTGAGTAAATTTTGTGTGTCAATGATAGGTTAATAATGGTTTTGTATTCCTTTATTGGTTTAAATAGGTCACTGTGAGCCCTCACGGGATTTTCTCTCACTTTCATCTCCAACTAGGGGTGTTCATTTTACCCGCAAACCCGACGACCCGACCGACACCCAACCCGACTAACCCGGTACCCAATAGA